>JAVKPL010012780.1:0-63310 GCA_032173675.1 Gastrolobium villosum
TAGTTTGTTCCTTTTAAACTTTTACGTATTTGTTCGTATTGAATCTACGGCAGATAACTTATATGCAGAATCGCACAAAAATCGAACCCATATAATTATGCATATTATAAGGGGTTTTATAATTCTCATGTAACATGAGAATTGAAATCTCATGTTATAGAGATAAAAAGCATGTGGGACCCATATGTTAGAAAACATCATGTGTATGACCCATATTCATAGCACGGAAATCGAAGGGTGTGTAGAAAGATTTCAATTCTTATGCTAAATGATAATTATAAAAGCCTATTATAACATGGGAATTAGAAATTGAAGGTCCCAAAGCAAAACCCGTATACACGCACTTGGAGACTCATTCCATGACTGGTTATGGCTCTGGTCTAACCTCAACATTTACCAAACTTTCCTTGTATGAAATATAGCCATATACACATCCATATATACAATGGGAAGCAGTTACAGTAGTCACACTAACCTTGGCAGCGATTGCGCTTCTTTTGATTCTGGCGCCACTGGTACCAGAGCACGCTGGGGAGACTCTTTTGAGGTTTCCATGTGCAACGACTTCAAGGAAAATGATCATACAGAATTTTGGGGCGTGGAATACAAAGCAGGTCAGAAGAAGCATAATTGTGGTTTTCAACTGAGGGCAACCCGTGACAACAATGGTGTTCAAAGCATATATTTTGGTTTAAGGGACTCTGCTGATAATTGTGCTGAGTTTTCTTTGGAGATGACAAGGGTTGGACGTGATGGTCTCAGTGGTGGGATAATAGGTATCCGTTCTTGTGGCGCCCCTAAGTCCTTTACAAGGGTTAAAAATGATTATTCAATAGAGACTACTATTGTTCCATACGGTAATTGTTCACACAGAGAAGGTCTTTTTGTTCTCGAAAAGACAAAAAAGGTTAACTCTGACAATGCTTGCATGGTGACTTTGGCACATTATTATGTAAACAAAGAATTAGCTCTTTCTGTTGTGGCCAAAATTCGTCGCAAAAAAGATAACGGTTTTGATGTTGAAGTGGAGGGTCCTTTCAAACACCCAAGTGCTGATCTGCGTAAGGTTCTTGTTAAAACCCGTCAAACCGGTATATGGCTTAATCCAATTCATCACTGTAATGGATCAAAGGCTAACACTGTTACCAAAACTGGAGATTCCAATTCATCATTGAAGCCTCAATCTCATAACAAGAGTGACCATGAAGTAAGTCAAATCGTTAAACATGAAATCTTTTCGAGCAATGTCAGAGAGCAACACAACATGGGCCTTATCAATTCAAGTGGATACACTTCTGGTTCTCTAAATAATTCTATTATCTGTATAAAGTGCAACGTCACGCTGTAGAGCTCCTTAGGATTGCATTTGCAAAGAGCCTGATTACAACAACACAAGCTGTTGTATCAACCTCTCAATCTAATTTTTAAATTCATAATTTGGAAATTATGTTGAAGTATTTTACTTTTCTGTGCTTAGGGTTCAAATAAAAGTTGGGAAACACCCACTTGTTACTAATCAAAGCTTAATGTGGGAATATATTTTTATCCATATATAATAGAATCGAGGTTTAAATTTAAGATAAGAGCTCCCGTCAAATACACAAGTTTCTTTAAATCTCTGCGCTCACTCTTAATAGCCTTATTAGAACCTAATAATGTGTCAGAATTAATCCCTAAATTATGGATGAGTTTTTTAAAAAATGACTTTTTATGCATTGCTATGTTTAAAAGAACTTTTTTTGAATGGTAAATTTATTTTATGTGTGGATGTATGATCAGAAAATTACTTTTACATAAAAAAGTTGTTTGGATATTCAAATAAAAAAAACACTTTTTATATATATAATTACAATAAAAAAGAGATAAAATAGCATGATCGTGGGATAAGGAGAGATAAAATAGATATAATAGGATGAAGTTAAAATTGTATTTTAAAAATTTATATTATCTTTTAATTTCTGCTTTTTTCAAAAGCAACCAACTACTAGCTAAAAATAAAAGCAGCATTATAACCTTTATTTTAAATTTTGCTTTTTTAAAAAGTTGTTATCCAAACATCTAAAAACTCTCAAAAGAATTTTTATTTTAAAATAATTAAATTTTTTACGAATAAAAGCACATCCAAAGGACAGGCCGCTATGAATAAGGCAAACTCAAGATGAGAAAGCTTCAAAGGTCTATGTATCTCCTAAACCTAATACAGCATCATTTTGGTATAATTTTTGTAAGTAGAAGCAAGGGAGCTAGCCGCAAATATGATTACTTTACATAATACCTCTCCCATTATCGGTCATTAAATAATGACCTACACTTTACCAATAGCCACACTTTATCCAAAAAATAACAGATCACATTATCAGTTTATTTTTATAAAAAAAAAATATTAACAATTAATGATAGCCCACAAAAGAAAATTTCTAACAAAATGAGCTTAATAGCTTATACATATATATAAGCGTAATAGTTTTAGTCTTGTAATTTTGTTTTGTTTCGTGTTTTGTTATTTTTTTACTTTGGTTGTTTTTTATTTTTTAAATAACTCGGGTAGTTTAACTCGGAAATCTATCCCTTACTGAAATCAGTTTCCAACAAGTACAAAATCCTTTGCAAAAATTTAGTGACCGTAACGCTTGCAAAATCTGTCATATACTACTGAACTCCTTCAAGAATGGGTGAGCCGTTGCGTGCTGATTTTATGTTGTTTGCGGCTTTAACTAGGAAAGATTCATTTATTCCAGACTTGTAACCGAAGCTTTCACGTATCTTCTTGTGTGGTAGCCTTTGCTAGTACTGTTTAAGGGAAGATGCTGCTGAATGCTGGACCGCACAAAAAATCACTTTCTTATTACATAATCCAACTATCGAAGTATCAAACAAATAATCCAATAGAGTTAATGAAAAGTTATATTATCAAACTCAAGTCTTCTTTATCCTTCTCACACACCTACAATAGCATATGAAAGGAGATCCCTTGCCCAAGAGAGAACGGCAGAAAAGAGGCGGCGGCGTGACGGATCAACGATGGAGAAAGAAGAACTAGCACGGCGAAGGAGAGGGAGAGAGAAAGAAGACCAAAGATGATAGGAGGAACCACCACCACAGCGGAGGATATCACCAAGGAGAATGTGTCTGGTCTTAGGAGAAAAGAAAGAGAAGAAGAAGAACAATTCATATTAGATCTAGGTATCAGCGAGGTTTTTTTGTTTTACACACTAAACAATGATTTTTCGTGTGTAATTTTTAAAAAATAAATGCAGTAACCCCATTTGACCACTCTAACTCGAGAGTCACAGGTTCAACCAAGGTGTTTCGGGGGTCAGAAGGTGCATACAGGGTCTAACTGTGATCCCAACCGTTAGAGAGAGGGAGCGTCTAAGGGAGCTAGTGACTCGATGGGATCAACCCGAGGACAAGGCAGGGTTTTAAAACACTACTCCTTAGTTTTATTTTATTTTTTCATGAGGTGAGTTATTTGGTATAGAAGTTAATATATTTTACAGATTAATTGTTTTAAGGGATATAATATTGTTTCGTTCTAAGTAAATTGTAGTGTTTTACTTAATATGTAAATTAAAAAATTAAAAATTCCATCAATAACATCTCGTTATCCTCCGCCATTATCTTCCATGGTCTAACAAGTCTCTCTCACTATAAAATCTAATCATATTTTTAAAAATGACACAACATCCTGTATTTTAAAAGGATAAATTAATTTCTCTTTATATATAATTACGTAAATAAAAATTTAATTGAAGATTGACAGGAAGCAAGTTGGGAGGTTATATATGCTTATTTGTTGGATTCGATTTTATCACATTAATCAAGCATCGATGCAATGTCCCCATTCAGTGCTTACATTCGTTGATTCGAATAAGGCCCTTTCTATCTCTTCGAATCCCCTTTACTGCTTGCCTTCTTTGGCATCAGATTCTTCAATATTTTACTATAGTATAGATGCCATACCGACATTAACCACACCTAAAAAAAATACCAAGGTTCTTTGAATTGAAGCTTATAGAAAAGGAATGATGCAGCATCAAAACGATAATTTTTGATATAATTTCTGCCCGATATAATTATGTATATAATAAAGTGGGATCCGCTATGTCTTCGGAACATAGATGTCCAACCTAATATGCTAGTATGTTTGTCTTGGATTTAGTGCCCTATCCAAGGTATCTACGAGGGAGATACCTTGGTGCCTCTAATAGGGGCTATGGCCTGCTTGTTGTGCTGTCGTTGCGTTATCCGATAAATATCCTTAATGGTTATCTATCTGAGTCAATGCTCACTTAGATATTATATTGCTCATTGTTGGGCCTATTATTTAATTGGCCCTTTATATCGGTCCATAATATGATCAAATTGAAGGTCCCAAACCAAAGCTAGATTCACATACTTGGAGACTCTTTCCGGGACTGGATATGGCTCTAATCTAGATATATATATTTTACCAAACCTTCATTATATAAATATAGCTAGCCATTTACACATACATATATATTCAATGGGAATCAGTTACAGTACTCACGACTTTCGCAGCAGTTGTACTTCTTTTGAAGAAGGCGCCACTGGTTCTACAGAATCAAAATGGGGACTAGGTTTTAGTACTAATATGGTTTTCATGGAAAAAGCAAAGAAAAACCTTGATAAAGATGTTTGGAAGTTGAATTACGACACTTGTACGTATTCTACCATCCGTAATTGTTTGGAAGTTGGTGTTGACAGTGTAAGTTTCTCTTTATACGACTGCGCTTATTATTTTAAAAAAACTAATATTTTTGTGAACTTCACAAGGGTTGGAAGTGATGGTCTTCGAGGAGGGTTAACAAGCTTCAAAACATCCGGGACCCACAAGTCCTTTAAAAGGGCTGAACAAGATTACTTAATAGAGACCACTATTGTTTATTACGGATTTTTAGAAATAAAAAGTCTTTTTGTTCTCGAAAAGAAGAAAAATGTTAACTCAGAAAATGCTTGTGTGGTGACTCTGGCACACTATTATAGCTCCATACATGAATTCTCAGGTGTTTTTGCCGTGGCCGAAATTCGTTGCAAAGAAGGTAGCGGTTTTGATGTTGAAGTGAAGGGTCCTTACCAAGGAAGGACAGGTGAACTGCGTAAGGTTCGTGAAGAAACCATTCGCACGGGTATATGGTCGCATGGTAGGGAAAAGGCTGGGACTGTTACTAAAATTCGAGATTCCAATTCATCGTTGAAGTATCAATCTCATTACCAGAGTGACGATATCGATAAAGTACGTCAAAACATTAAACAGGCTTTCTTTTCGAGCGATGTCAAAGAGCAATCCAACAAAGGCCTTATCAATTCGACTGGATACACTGAAGGTTCTCTAAATAATTCTATCATATTTAAAGATTGTAAATTTTAACTTCTTAATTTGAAATATATGTAATGTGGAATGGAAGTATTTTACTTTTCTGTGCTTAGAGTTCAAATCAAAGGTGGGAAACACCCGCTTGTTATTAAGTGGTCATCCCAAGACACAACTTTGTAGGTTAATAAGGGGAGGGTTTTTTTTTTCTTTTATTTATTTATTTATTTTTCTTAAAAAACTTCATTTTCACCCATTATGGTCATATTAATTCTCGTGGTTTCCAACTTTATTATAAAAAATCAATTCAACCCAAAAGCTTAAGTTAATAGGTAATGTTATATTAATGGCTTTTTTTGTGAAAATATTAATGGCTTTTATATATCTCTAACATGCCTAATTACATGAAAGTCCATTGGACTTGAAGTGTGGACAAGGGACAGGTTCACCTACCGAAGTTCCTCAAAAGAAAGTCGGGGCAATGAGGATTGAGCCCATGATACAAAAGCTTTAAAGAACGAATTCAATCCAAAAGTTTAAGCTAATAAATAAAATTATAGTAATAATTTTATATATTTCTAACACTTACTATGTAGAATCACTGCGGTTTTAATATGTACGTATTACAATATGCCTATGGTAAAATATGCATCACGTATCATGAGATTAATATATAATCTCACGATTGAATATTATATAATTAGGTAATTATATAAGAGAAAATAACCAAATTTTGCAATAAGTATTTTTTTTAATTTGGTGTCTAAATTTTTGGAAATATTCCCTCACTTCATAGTTACTTGTAATTAGTCCGATTCGTCGCGAGTTCAGGATTGAGCTTTAAACCCCTTCCCAAAGCTACTACCGGGGAGGATCAAACACACACTCTCACATTCACCTGCTCAGCTCTCATACATCATCTGAACTATCACTATTTGATATTTTTGGTGTCTAAATTTAAAATTGAGACATCCAGATAAAAATTAGATTTCATTACTTAATAAGCATTCAGCACCCACACAAGACCTCCACTCTCCCTAGTGGATACTTGAGGCTCCAGATTTTGAGACTGTAAGAACCCGCACCGCTAATTAAGGTAATTAGTAAATTAATTATGATAATTAGGAAATAATTCCATAATTGACCCTAATAATTATTATGAGGCTTTAATAATTACAATTAGTGGGTAAGAATGCTGAAAGTCGCTTTTCGGAAGAAAAGCGCAGATATCGGTTCCGCTACTCGGTATAAATGCGTATCGGAAAAGTATCCCGGAAAATTATAACGAATACATGATAATTACTAGAATATTATGTAGGACTTGTAAAACAAGTTTCAAGTCAAAATAACGTAATCTGATGCCAGAACTGATACTGGCTATGGAAAAGCGCGTACCGGAAAGGTGCTCCGAAAAATAAAATAAAAATATGAAAAATCTTAGAAAAATGTCTAGGTCTAGAATCCGAAGTTTGGGATCAAGATCTTTTACTTTGCTATTAAGGCTAATACTGCGCGATTAGTGGCTTGTGTCTATAAATAGACACATTAAGAGGGCACAAAACCCTAGGAACACCATATCAAACGTGGAGGCTGCAGCTGAGAGTGGAAAACACTGTTCCATTGGCTCTCCTTCACCCTTTGTGCTTCCTTTGCTCTTCTTCTTCTTTTGGCCTAGATTATCACCTTTCATGCTTGTTCCATCACTTTAAACACTTGTGATCATCCTTGTGAGAGTGAAAGGAGTGTTCTTGGGCAGTGTCAACTGTTGTGTTTGTGAGGTTAGTGAGCATAAGTTTGGAGCTTTAGTGATGGCTACCTTGTGGTAGTCATTGTGAGCTTCAAAGTGCCACCTTGTGGTGCAAGAACCCATCTTGGTGTGCCATTTTCGTGCTCCTACTTAGGCTGAGTTTGAAGTGTCTTGGGAGAGCTCCAAGAGCACACCTTGCTCTGTTTTGAGCTTTGGTAAGTTCCCTCACCTTTGATCTTAAGTTTTAATGCTTAAAGTTGATGTCTTGGCCATGTTTAATGAGTAAACAATAGGGTATAATGTATATGAACCTAAAATGGATTAAAGATGCATGCTTTAACGTGTACATGTGTTAAAAGTTGGATCTTTGGGTTGGATATTCACGAAATGCAGAAACTGCATTCTGTCGTGAGATATCCGGATATTTGTCGAACAGATATCCGGATATCAATATCCGGATATTGATATCCGGATATGGGATCTGGGTATCCGGATATGACATATCCGGATATGTCCAGTGTGATATCCGGATATGGCATATCCGGATATGTTCTTCATGATATCCGGATATCCTGGGTTCTGCGCAGACAGTAGCTGTACTATATGAACAGTAAGCTATTGGGTGTGGGTGGACCCTAGTTTAAGGAAGTTGAACTTCTGTAATTAATGAACTAAATCAGAATCATATGATTAAGGGCTTATGGCTTTGTTGGAAGCCTTAAGACGTAAAGCGTAAAGGAAAGGCGTAGTCTTTAAGTTGTATGCTTGTGATGCATGAATATTGACGTGTTATTGGTCCATATCAGATTGTGATACTGCTGTTTGTGGACTTGTAAGTGGTTGGACTCTTGGCTTGAATAGCTAGCTTGCAAGGTAAGCTTTCGTGTCCTCGGTTTAGCCATTTTGTGGTTCCACCATGTCCCATGGGGATGTGGTTTATGCATGCTGTGTTACATGCTTTGATGTTTTGGAAATGCTGTTGAGCTATTATATGCAATGTGCTTTTATGATATGCATGTGGTGTCCACCTATACGGTAAGCCTGAGTATGTGGTACATACAAGACGGTGAGGCTGTGGGTGAGGTGCAAGCGGTGTTCCTTGTACTCATGTAGGTATAGACGTATTCCTGCATTTCTCTGGCCAGTAGATTTGAAAGCACACATGGCATGATTAATTGCTGCATCGCATGATTTTGGAACTTATATTGTAAATACTGTTTTAGAACTTATATTACACATGTAAGTGAGCTTGGGGACCCCTTGTCTTACTGAGATTTCTTGTTAGAGATCTCACCCCACGTTTGGGGACGCTTATTTCAGGATCAGGTAATGTTGAGGGCTCAGGTGGCAGGAGGCCAGAGCTGAGCTGATATTCTGATATGCTGTCTTGCTGGATTGACTGTTGTTCTGTTTTCCGCTTTGATTATGCGTTTTATGTTGAGACTGCTATTGGGCATTGTTGTCTTATTTGGTGAGCATGGGGTTTGTCCATGCCACATGGTTTGACTATTGTCTTTGAATTTTAAAGTTGTAATTAAAGTATCAGGATTTTGACTCAGGCTACTTGCGTAGACCTGTGGCTTTAGATACTCACATTATATTTATGTACGAGGTATTCAGTTAGATGTCTTGCAATTTACATACAGGCAGTATTTTTATGAAAATGATTAAGTAATCAAGTTGGTTATGTTAATGACGTCATAATTGAATTAAAGAAAAGGTTATTACGCATTTTAATTAAGCATGGCTTAATACGATAGTATGTTAACAATCCGGGTTAACACGGGCTGTTACATTTTATGGTATCAGAGCACTTTCTAGGGAAAAGCCTGTATGTATTGCAATAACTTAGGATGTGTCGTTGCGTGTCTACCTTGCGTTCTCTCTGACTGGTGTGTGTTATGATAATGCATATGTGACCACATGGCGTGGGCCTGATCAACTCATTCTTTGTGTAACTTGTGCAGAGTCATGGTGCCACCAAGAAGGAACACGAGTACGAGCGAGGATCAGACGGATCCTGTCCTGGCTGCATTAGCTGAGATGCAGGCGGCCCGACTAGCCGACCAGGAAGCCACGAGGCTGGCAAACCGGGCGATGCTGGACGCTATTCGAGATGCGAACCGGCAAACCACGGCAGAGGTTCTGGAGGAGAACCGGATGGCCAACATGACTATGATGAGGGTTGTAAGAACCCGCACCGCTAATTAAGGTAATTAGCGAATTAATTATGATAATTAGGAAATAATTCCATAATTGACCTAATAATTATTATGGGGCTTAGATAATTATATTGAGTGAGTAAAAATGCTGAAAGTCGCTTTTTGGAAGAAAAGCGCAGATACCGGTTCTGCTACTCGGTATAAATGCGTACCGGAAAAGTATCCCGGAAAATTATAACGAATGCATGATAATTACTAGAATATTATGTAGGACTTGTAAAACAAGTTTAAAGTCAAAATGACGTAATCTGATGCCAGAACTGATACTGGCTATGGAAAAGCGCGTACCGGAAAGGTGCTCCGAAAAATAAAATAAAAATATGAAAAATCTTAGAAAAATGTGTAGGTCTAGATTCCAAAGTTTGGGATCAATATATTTTACTTTGCGATTAAGGCTAATACTGCGCGATTAGTGGCTTGTGCCTATAAATAGACACATTTAGTGGGCACACAACCCTAGGCAGCCACCATCATACGTGAGAGGCTGAGTTTGCTGAGTGTTGGCACTGTTTCATTGCTTCCTTTCACCATTTGTGAGTTTGGTAACCCTTTTCTTCCATCTTCTTCACCATTCCTCATTCCAAGCAACTAGAGTGTGTCTTGGGTGAGGGTGGTGCAACCTTTTCTGAGTTGAGAAGGTTGTGTGTGTGAGGTTAGTGAGCTGAACTTGAAGCTTTAGTGATGGCTACCTTGTGGTAGTCATTGTGAGCTTCAAAGTGCCACCTTGTGGTGCAAGAACCCACCTTGGTGTGCCATTTTCGTGCTCCTACTTAGGCTGAGTTTGAGGAACCTTGGGAGAGCTCCAAGAGCACAACTTGCCTCTGTTTTGAACTTTGGTAAGTTACCTCACTATGATCATGAGTTTGTGATGCTTAAAGTTGATGTCTTGGCCATGTTTAATGAGTAAACAAGAGGGTATAAGGTATATGAACCTAAAATGAACTAAAGATGCATGCTTTAACGTGTACATGTGTTAAAAGTTGGACCTTTGGGATGGATACTCACGAAATGCAGAAACTGCATTCTGTCGTGAGATATCCGGATATTTGTCGAACAGATATCCGGATATCAGTATCCGGATATGGTATCCGGATATTGATATCCGGATATGGGATCTGGGTATCCGGATATGACATATCCAGATATGTCCAGTGTGATATCCGGATATGGAATATCCGGATATGCCCCTTCTGATATCCGGATATCCTGGGTTCTGCGCAGACAGTAGCTGTACTGTATGAACAGTAAGCTATTGGGTGTGTGTGGACCCTAGTTTAAGGAAGTTGAACTTCTGTAATAAATGGACTAAGTCAGAATCATATGATTAAAGGCTTATGGCTTTGTTGGAAGCCTTAAGACGTAAAACGTAAAAGAAAGGCGTAGTCTTTAAGTTGTATGCTTGTGATGCATGATTATTAATGTATTATTGGTCCATATCAGATTGTGATACTGCTGTTTGTGGACTATTGAGTGGTTGGACTCTTGGCTTGGGTAGCTAGCTTGCAAGGTAAGCTTTCGTGTCCTCGGTTTAGCCATTTTGATGTTCCACCATGTCCCATGGGGATGGGTTTATGCATGCTGTGTTACATGCTTTGATTATTTTGGAAATGCTGTTGAGCTGTTTATATGTAATGAGCTTTTATGATATGCATGTGTTGTCCACCTAGACGGCAATTGTAACAGCCCGTGTTAACCCGGATTGTTAACACACTATCGTATTAAGCCACGCTTAATTAAAATGCGGAATAACTTTTTCTTTAATTCAATTATGACGTCATTAACTTAACCAACTTGATTACTTAATCATTTTCATAAAAATACTGCCTGTATGTAAATTGCAAGACAACTAACTGAATACCTCATAAATAAATATCAAGTGAGTATCTAAAAACCACAGGACTACAACATGCAGCATGGGTCAAAATCCTGATACTTTAATTACAACATAATTAAAAAGACTATAACGCAATCATGTGGCATGGACAAACCCCATGCTCACCAAATAAGGCAACAAGGCCCACAACTAGTCTCAACATAAGCTTAACATAAACAGAGCAGAAAATATAAATAAGCGGAAAACATAACAGCAGTCAATCCAGCAAGACAGCACATCAGCATAATTATCAGCTCAGCTCTGGCCTCCTGCCACCTGAGCCCTCAACATTACCTGATCCTGAAATAAGCATTCCCCAAACGTGGGGTGAGATCTCTAACAAGAAATCTCAGTAAGACAAGGGGTCCTCAAGGAGTCTCCACCCCAAGCTCACTTACATGTGTAATATAAGTTCTAAAACAGTATTTACAATATAAGTTCCAAAATCATGCGATGCAGCAATTAATCATGTCATGTGTGCATATCAAATCTACTGGCCAGAGAAATGTAGGAATACGTCTATGCCTACATGAGTACCAGGACGCTACCTGTACCTCACCACAGCCTCACCATCTTGTATGTACTACATACTCAGGCTTACCGTATAGGTGGACACCACATGCATATCATAATAGCTCATTACATATAAACAGCTCAACGGCATTTCAAAATAATTCAAGCATGTAACACAACATGCATAAACCCATCCCCATGGGACATGGTGGAACATCAAAATGGCTAAACCGAGGACACGAAAGCTTACCTTGCAAGCTAGCTATCCAAGCCAAGAGTCCAACCACTCACTAGTCCTCAAACAGCAGTATCACAATCTGATGTGGACCATATATCAAGTCAATATTAATGCAAAACATGCATACAACTTAAAGACTACGCCTTTCTTTTACGTTTTACGTCTTAAGGCTTCCAACAAAGCCATAAGCCCTTAATCATATGATTCTGACTTAGCTCATTTATTACAGAAGTTCAACTTCCTTAAACTAGGGTCCACACACACCCCATAGCTTACTGTTTATACAGTGAAGCTACTGTCTGCGCAGAACCCAGGATATCCGGATATCATGAAGACCATATCCGGATATGCCATATCCGGATATCACACTGGACATATCCGGATATGTCATATCCGGATACCCAGATCCCATATCCGGATATCAATATCCGGATACCATATCCGGATACTGATATCCGGATATCTGTTCGACAGATATCCGGATATCTCACGACAGAATGCAGTTTCTGCATTTCGTGAATATCCAACCCAAAGATCCAACTTTTAACACATGTACCCGTTAAAGCATGCATCTTTAAGCATATACAAGTTCATTTAGGTGTTGGTTACTTCATTTTAATCTTTTACATGCCAAGACACCAACTTTAAGCATTAAAACTTAAGATCAAAGGTGTAGGAACTTACCCCAAGCTTTGAGCAGCCAACAATGGTGCTCTTGGAGCTCACAAGTCAGCTCCAATATACAGACCTCAAGGTGCACGAAAATGTCACCCAAGCAAGGACCTTTCCTCACAAAGAAAGCTTCTTGAGGCTTCACCACTCAAGAACAAAACTCCCAACCAAGCCAAGGAAGGAACGCAGCCCCAAACTCTCCCTCAAACAGTGACACAACTCAGAATGACTCCACCCACACCCAACCCAAGGATCACACTCACTCTTACCAAGTGTTTTTGTGAAGGAACCAAGAAGAAATGAGGTTTCTTGGCTCCAAAGGTGAAGGGATGAAGAGGAAGGCAAGGTGGCTACCCAAGGCTGCAGAAATTCTCACGTAGAGAAGCTGCATATGCCTAGGGTTATGTGCCATAAGTTGGTTATATAGCCACATTAGTCATAACGCGCAGTATTAGCCTTAATCGCAAAGTAAAAGATATTGATCCCAAACTTCGGATTCTAGACCTACGCATTTTTCTAAGATTTGTCATATTTTTATTTTATTTTTCGGAGCACCTTTCCGGTACGCGCTTTTCCATAGCCAGTATCAGTTCTGGCATCAGATTACGTTATTTTGACTTGAAACTTGTTTTACAAGTCCTACATAATATTCTAGTAATTATCATGCATTCGTTATAATTTTCCGAGATACTTTTCCGGTACGCATTTATACCGAGTAGCAGAACCGGTATCTGCGCTTTTCTTCCGAAAAGCGACTTTCAGCATTTTTACTCACTCAATATAATTATCTAAGCCCATTAATAATTATTAGGGTAAATTATGGAATTATTTCCTAATTATCATAATTAATCCACTAATTACCTTAATTAGCGGTGCGGGTTCTTACATTCACCCCACCTTTTTAAGGATTTTGTCCTCAAAATCAGAAACATACCTGTCTCGAAAGTCGGGATACTGTCGGAGAAGCTCATCCTCTCGCTCCCAGGTGCACTCCTCAGGAGTTCTTCCTGACCATTGTACTTTGACCATCGGAATGATCTTGCTCCTGAGCTGTTTCTCGCCTCGATCGAGAATCTTGAGTGGTCCGACGGGAGTCTTTAGGTTCTCCCGAACCTCCACATCATCCGGCTGCACCACGTGCGAAGGATCTGCTATGTATTTTCGAAGCTGAGACACGTGAAACACGTCGTGGATGTTGGCTAGGTTCGGGGGTAAGGCGAGTCGATAGGCAACTGGTCCTACTCTACCAAGGATCTGGTAGGGCCCTATGAATCGCGGGCTCAACTTCCTCACGCCGAGTGCCCGTCCAACACCGGTGACAGGTGAAAGTTTCACAAACACGTGCTCACCCTCACTGAACTCCAGTGGTCGATGCTTGACATCATAGTAGCTTTTCTGACGATTCTGCGTCTGCTTCAACTTTTCCCTGATCATCTGGATCTGTAGGGTAGTATCTTGGACAAAGTCCAAGCCGAAAAGCTCTTTATCTCCAACCTCAGACCAGCAAGTAGGAGTCCGACATCTCCTACCATACAGCGCCTCGTAGCGTGCCATGCCCAGACTAGCATGAAAACTGTTGTTGTATGAAAATTCAACCAACGGAAGGTACCTATCCCATGCAGAACCCTGCTCCAACGTGCAAGCTCTCAACATGTCCTCCAATGTCTGGATGGTCCGCTCAGTCTGTCCGTCAGTCTGAGGGTGATAGGCGGTACTCAATCTCAACTGCGTACCAAAAGCCTCCTGCAGCGCCTCCCAGAACCGAGATGTGAACTTCGGGTCCCTATCACTGATGATACTCTCGGGCACCCCGTGAAGCCTCACAATCTCACGGACATATAGTTTGGCCAACTGCTCTGTAGTGAAGCTCACCTTCACTGGAAGAAAATGGGCAGACTTGGTCAATCTGTCCACTATGACCCAGATAGAGTCACAACCAGCCTGAGTTTTAGGCAATCCCACCACGAAGTCCATGGAAATACTTTCCCATTTCCACTGTGGAATCTCCAGAGGTTGAAGTTTACCAGACGGTTTCTGGTGCTCGATCTTCACTTTCTGACAAATAAGGCACTTGGACACGTAGATCGCTATGTCCTTCTTCATGCCCGGCCACCAAAAATTCCTTTTCAAGTCCTGATACATTTTCGTAGCCCCAGGGTGGATAGTGAACCGGCCCTTATGAGCCTCTGCCATAACCTCTTCGGTCAATGGCCCTCGAGGAATGACAATCCTCTTCTGGAACAGCAGCAATCCGTCATCGTTCCAAGACACACCGTCCAGGTTCTTCACATAATCGAGGCACTCTCTTTGCACTTGCGCCTCTTTGATCTTTTCCATCAGCTCATTAATCACCTCTGCTGTCTCCATTTCGAGCAATGCACCCCCAAATAAGGAGTTCACTCTCAAGTCTCTGAACTTCTCGATCATCTCGTAGTCGTTCATCATTAAGCTGGATAAGCTCACGGATTTCCGACTCAAAGCATCGGCTACCACATTGGCCTTGCCAGGATGATGCCTCAACTCAAAGTCGTAGTCCTTCAAGAACTCCATCCATCTACGCTGTCTCATGTTCAACTCCTTCTGGTCAAACAGGTACTTCAGGCTCTTATGGTCACTGAATACAGCAAACTTCATGCCAAACAGGTAATGCCTCCAAATCTTGAAAGCAAAAACAATGGCTGCCAACTCCAAGTCGTGAGTCGGGTAGTTCTCCTCATGAGGTTTCAACTGTCTTGAAGCGTAAGCAACCGCTTTACCTTTCTGCATCAGCACACAGCCAAGTCCTTTACCAGAAGCATCGCAGTATAACTCGAATTGCTCCGCAGGATCAGGAAGAACTAACACTGGAGCAGTAGTCAGTCTCTCCTTCAGCTCCTGGAAACACTCCTCACACTCATGTGTCCACACGAATGGAGTCTCCTTTCGGGTAAGGCGAGTCATCGGTAGCACCATCTTGGAAAATCCTTCTATGAACCTCCGATAGTAGCCTGCCAAACCCAAGAAGCTTCTCACTTCTGTAACCGTCTTGGGCCTCTCCCAATCCATTACGGCCTCAATCTTGTTAGGATCAACTGCAACTCCATTAGCTGAAATTACATGACCCAGAAATTTCACCGCCTTGAGCCAAAACTCGCATTTTGACGGCTTCGCATAGAGCTTTTTCTCTTTTAGCACTTGCAACACAATCTTCAAGTGCTCGGTATGCTCCTCCTCCGTCTTGGAGTAGATCAAGATGTCGTCAATGAAGACGATCACAAACTGATCCAGGTACGGCTGGAAAATCCTGTTCATGTAGTCCATAAACACTGCGGGTGCATTGGTGAGTCCAAACGGGATCACCAAGTACTCGTAGTGCCCGTACCTCGAGCGAAACGCTGTCTTTGGGACATCCTCCGGCTTTACCCGTATCTGA
Organism: Gastrolobium villosum; assembly: GCA_032173675.1. Classification (NCBI taxonomy): domain Eukaryota; kingdom Viridiplantae; phylum Streptophyta; class Magnoliopsida; order Fabales; family Fabaceae; genus Gastrolobium; species Gastrolobium villosum. The sequence continues at coordinate 16,013 of JAVKPL010012780.1, forward strand.
TGATAACCGGACCGGAGGTCAATCTTGGAATACACACAAGCACCCCTGAGCTGATCCAGCAAATCATCAATGCGTGGAAGAGGGTACTTGTTCTTGATTGTCACTTTGTTCAATTGCCTGTAGTCGGTGCACAACCGCATGGTCCCATCTTTCTTTTTCACAAATATGACCGGTGCTCCCCAGGGAGACACACTCGGCCGAATAAAATCTTTTGCTGAAAGCTCCTCGATATGCTTCTTCAGCTCCGCCAACTCTGGTGGCGACATCCGGTATGGAGCCAACGATATAGGCCCCACACCAGGCAATAAGTCAATGGAGAACTCTATCTCCCTCTGTGGTGGAAACTCAGGAATCTCCTCAGGAAACACCTCGAGGAATTCCCTCACCACAGGAATGCCAGTGAGATCCTCCTGTGTCCCACTCACCAAACCTCCCAACATGATATAGCCAAATGCCCCTGCTCTCAAGGCCCTCCTCGCCTGCAGGACTGAAATGAACGGTGAGGAACTGGCTGTGGACCCACCCGGAGACATCACCACTTTCTTGGCACAACAGTCAATCATTGCACAGTTTCTGGACAACCAATCCATGCCCAAAATAATCTGAAGGTTGGCCATCGGTAATCCTATCAGATCTACCAAGAAGTCACGGCCATCCCACTGAAACGCTACATCGCGATGAACAGTGGAGGTCAAACATTTTTCTCCGGTGGCGGTGGTAACCCGCATCGGTGGAGAAAGCACATCACTGGGCAACTCAAGCCCCACAGCAATAGGGGTAGCAACAAAAGAGTGCGTTGCCCCGAAATCAAATAACACATCAATAGCTGATCCACCAATGGTAACAGTACCTCTGACCAGGTTCGGAGCTCTGTCCGACTGCTGACGATCCAACGTATACACACGCCCCGTAGTAGGTGGCACTGCTGGTGCCCCAGTAGGAACCATCTGCAATGGCACAGCCTGCACTGCAGCAACTCTCGCCGTCGGGCAATCTCTGGAATAGTGGCCCTCCTTGCCACACTGGAAGCATATCAGCTGCCCGGTAGAACACGGCCCAAAATGTGACTTCCCGCATCCAGAACATCTGGGAGTCGGAGGTCTAGCGGCGTTCCCCGGAGTAGCAGTCTTTCTAAACTGATTTGGCGCTTGCTTAGCCGCCATCTGCTTGCCCTTGCCCTTGTTCGCAAAATTTTTACTCTTCCAGGGAGTGGAACCGCCGGTACCCTGGGGTACCTCCATCTTGGCCTTCTTGGCCTTACTCGTGCTGTAGAAGTCCTCAATATCACGACACTGCTGGACCAGTGTCCCAAAATCTCTGGATGCAGACCCAGCTAAGTAACCAGCAATATCCTCATTAAGTCCCCTGCGGAACTTAGCAGCCAAGAATGTAGGAGTAGGCCTCGGCATCCTGAAGTGTGAAAACTTCACCAGCTCATTAAACTTGGCCAGGTACTCGTCGACAGACATCGAGCCCTGAACCAACCGGTCAAACTCCCCCTGCTTCCTCTCCTGTGAGTCATAAGGGAAGTACTGACCCAGGAAGCTCTCCTCGAAGAATGGCCACGTCATCACATGGCCCTGCATCTCGTAGACCTGAGAAAGGTTGGTCCACCACTCATGGGCCTCGCCCTCCAGCATATAAGTGGCGAACAACAGCTTCTGCGGATCGGTGCACTGCATGATCCGGAAAATCTTGTCTAGCGCCTGAAGCCATCTAGCAGCAGCAATGGGATCATACGATCCGTCGAATGAAGGTGGCTTATGCTTGCGGAAAGCATTCAGCCGGCGATCGATCTCGTCACGATCCTCAGCAAGTACGGGGATAGTCTGCATGGCCCCCGTCAAGTGACTACCCTCACCCATCTGGCTCTGGGAGTCCTCCTGTTGACTAGGCGGAGGTGGAGGCGGTGGCGGCGGTGGAGGTGGTGGAGGACCCTGGCCCGCAGCAGGACCAGCCCTCAACTCCTCCAACATGACCCTCATCATAGTCATGTTGGCCATCCGGTTCTCCTCCAGAACCTCTGCCGTGGTTTGCCGGTTCGCATCTCGAATTGCGTCCAGCATCGCCCGGTTTGCGAGCCTCGTGGCTTCCTGGTCGGCTAGTCGGGCCGCCTGCATCTCAGCTAATGCAGCCAGGATAGGATCCGATTGATCCTCGCTCGTACTAGTGTTCCTCCTTGGTGGCACCATGACTCTGCACAAGTTACACAAAGAATGAGTTGATCAGGCCCACGCCATGTGGTCACATATGCATTATCATAACACACACCAGTCAGAGAGAACGCAAAGTAGACACGCAACGACTCATCCTAAGTTATTGCAATACATACAGGCTTTTCCCTAGAAAGTGCTCTGATACCATAAAATGTAACAGCCCGTGTTAACCCGGATTGTTAACACACTATCGTATTAAGCCACGCTTAATTAAAATGCGGAATAACTTTTTCTTTAATTCAATTATGACGTCATTAACTTAACCAACTTGATTACTTAATCATTTTCATAAAAATACTGCCTGTATGTAAATTGCAAGACAACTAACTGAATACCTCATAAATAAATATCAAGTGAGTATCTAAAAACCACAGGACTACAACATGCAGCCTGGGTCAAAATCCTGATACTTTAATTACAACATAATTAAAAAGACTATAACGCAATCATGTGGCATGGACAAACCCCATGCTCACCAAATAAGGCAACAAGGCCCACAACTAGTCTCAACATAAGCTTAACATAAACAGAGCAGAAAATATAAATAAGCGGAAAACATAACAGCAGTCAATCCAGCAAGACAGCACATCAGCATAATTATCAGCTCAGCTCTGGCCTCCTGCCACCTGAGCCCTCAACATTACCTGATTCTGAAATAAGCATTCCCCAAACGTGGGGTGAGATCTCTAACAAGAAATCTCAGTAAGACAAGGGGTCCTCAAGGAGTCTCCACCCCAAGCTCACTTACATGTGTAATATAAGTTCTAAAACAGTATTTACAATATAAGTTCCAAAATCATGCGATGCAGCAATTAATCATGTCATGTGTGCATATCAAATCTACTGGCCAGAGAAATGTAGGAATACGTCTATGCCTACATGAGTACCAGGACGCTACCTGTACCTCACCACAGCCTCACCATCTTGTATGTACTACATACTCAGGCTTACCGTATAGGTGGACACCACATGCATATCATAATAGCTCATTACATATAAACAGCTCAACGGCATTTCAAAATAATCAAAGCATGTAACACAACATGCATAAACCCATCCCCATGGGACATGGTGGAACATCAAAATGGCTAAACCGAGGACACGAAAGCTTACCTTGCAAGCTAGCTATCCAAGCCAAGAGTCCAACCACTCACTAGTCCTCAAACAGCAGTATCACAATCTGATGTGGACCATATATCAAGTCAATATTAATGCACAACATGCATACAACTTAAAGACTACGCCTTTCTTTTACGTTTTACGTCTTAAGGCTTCCAACAAAGCCATAAGCCCTTAATCATATGATTCTGACTTAGCTCATTTATTACAGAAGTTCAACTTCCTTAAACTAGGGTCCACACACACCCCATAGCTTACTGTTTATACAGTGAAGCTACTGTCTGCGCAGAACCCAGGATATCCGGATATCATGAAGACCATATCCGGATATGCCATATCCGGATATCACACTGGACATATCCGGATATGTCATATCCGGATACCCAGATCCCATATCCGGATATCTCACGACAGAATGCAGTTTCTGCATTTCGTGAATATCCAACCCAAAGATCCAACTTTTAACACATGTACCCGTTAAAGCATGCATCTTTAAGCATATACAAGTTCATTTAGGTGTTGGTTACTTCATTTTAATCTTTTACATGCCAAGACACCAACTTTAAGCATTAAAACTTAAGATCAAAGGTGTAGGAACTTACCCCAAGCTTTGAGCAGCCAACAATGGTGCTCTTGGAGCTCACAAGTCAGCTCCAATATACAGACCTCAAGGTGCACGAAAATGTCACCCAAGCAAGGACCTTTCCTCACAAAGAAAGCTTCTTGAGGCTTCACCACTCAAGAACAAAACTCCCAACCAAGCCAAGGAAGGAACTCAGCCCCAAACTCTCCCTCAAACAGTGACACAACTCAGAATGACTCCACCCACACCCAACCCAAGGATCACACTCACTCTTACCAAGTGTTTTTGTGAAGGAACCAAGAAGAAATGAGGTTTCTTGGCTCCAAAGGTGAAGGGATGAAGAGGAAGGCAAGGTGGCTACCCAAGGCTGCAGAAATTCTCACGTAGAGAAGCTGCATATGCCTAGGGTTATGTGCCATAAGTTGGTTATATAGCCACATGAGTCATAACGCGCAGTATTAGCCTTAATCGCAAAGTAAAAGATATTGATCCCAAACTTCGGATTCTAGACCTACGCATTTTTCTAAGATTTGTCATATTTTTATTTTATTTTTCGGAGCACCTTTCCGGTACGCGCTTTTCCATAGCCAGTATCAGTTCTGGCATCAGATTACGTTATTTTGACTTGAAACTTGTTTTACAAGTCCTACATAATATTCTAGTAATTATCATGCATTCGTTATAATTTTCCGGGATACTTTTCCGGTACGCATTTATACCGAGTAGCAGAACCGGTATCTGCGCTTTTCTTCCGAAAAGCGACTTTCAGCATTTTTACTCACTCAATATAATTATCTAAGCCCATTAATAATTATTAGGGTCAATTATGGAATTATTTCCTAATTATCATAATTAATCCACTAATTACCTTAATTAGCGGTGCGGGTTCTTACAGCAATCCTGAGTATGTAGTACATACAAGATGGAGAAGCATGTGGGTGAGGTGCAGGTAGTATCCATGTACTCATGTAGGCATAGACGTATTCCTACATTTCTCTGGCCAGTAGATTTGAAAGCACACATGACATGATTAATTGCTGCATCGCATGATTTTAGAACTTATACTGTAATACTGTTTTAGAACTTATATTACACATGTAAGTGAGCTTGGGGTGGAGACTCCTTGAGGACCCCTTGTCTTACTGAGATTTCTTGTTAGAGATCTCACCCCACGTTTGGGGACGCTTATTTCAGGATCAGGTAATGTTGAGGGCTCAGGTGGCAGGAGGCCAGAGCTGAGTTGATATTGACGTGCTGGTTGTGGAATGCTGTTTATTTGACTGCTGTTATGTTTTATGCTTTATTTATGTTAAGTTATGTTGAGACTATTTGTGGGCATTGTTGCCTTATTTGGTGAGTATGGGGTTTGTCCATGCCACATGATTGTTATCGTCTTTTTATGCTAATGTTGTAATTAAAGTATCAGGATTTTGACCCAGGCTACTTGTGTAGACCTGTGGCTTTAGCTACTCACATTATATTTATGTACGAGGTATTCAGTTAGTTGTCTTGCAATTTACATACAGGCAGTATTTTTATTAAAATGATTAAGTAATCAAATTGGTTAAGTTAATGACGTCATAATTGAATTAAAGAAAAAGTTATTCCGCATTTTAATTAAGCGTGGCTTAATACGATAGCGTGTTAACAATCCGGGTTAACACGGGCTGTTACATTTTATGGTATCAGAGCACTTTCTAGGGAAAAGCCTGTATGTATTGCAATAACTTAGGATGTGTCGTTGCGAGTCTACTTTGCGTTCTCTCTAACTGGTGTGTGTTATGATAATGCATATGTGACCACATGGCGTGGGCCTGATCAACTCATTCTTTGTGTAACTTGTGCAGAGTCATGGTGCCACCAAGGAGGAACACGAGTACAAGCGAGGATCCATCGGATCCTGTCCTGGCTGCATTAGCTGAGATGCAGGCGGCCCGACTAGCCGACCAGGAAGCCACGAGGCTGGCAAACCGGGCAATGCTGGACGCTATTCGAGATGCGAACCGGCAAACCACGGCAGAGGTTCTGGAGGAGAACCGGATGGCCAACATGACTATGATGAGGGTCATGTTGGAGGAGTTGAGGGCTGGTCCTGCTGCGGGCCAGGGTCCTCCACCACCTCCACCGCCGCCACCGCCTCCACCTCCGCCTAGTCAACAGGAGGACACCCAGAGTCAGATGGGTGAGGGTAGTCACTTGACGGGGGCTATGCAGACTATCCCCATACTTGCTGAGGATCGTGACGAGATCGATCGCCGGCTGAATGCTTTCCGCAAGCATAAGCCACCTACCTTCGACGGATCGTATGATCCCATTGCTGCTGCTAGATGGCTTCAGGCGCTGGACAAGATTTTCCGGATCATGCAGTGCACCGATCAGCAGAAGCTGTTGTTCGCCACGTACATGCTGGAGGGCAAGGCCCATGAGTGGTGGACCAACCTTTCTCAGGTCTACGAGATGCAGGGTCATGTGATGACATGGCCATTCTTCGAGGAGAGCTTTTTGGGCCAGTACTTCCCTTACGACTCTCAGGAGAGGAAGCAGGGAGAGTTTGACCGATTGGTACAGGGCTCGTTGTCTGTCGACGAGTACCTGGCCAAGTTTAATGAACTGGTCAAGTTCTCTCATTTCCGCATGGCGAGACCGACTCCCGTTTTTCTGGCGGCCAAGTTCCGGAGGGGACTTAATGAGGATATTGCTGGACATCTCGCTGGTTCTGCTTCGAGAGACTTCGGAGCGTTGGTGCAGCAGTGCCGCGACATCGAGGATTACTGCCGTGCAAGTCAGGCCAAGAGGGCCAAGGTTGAGGTGCCGCAGAGCGCTGGTGGTTCCACTCCCTGGAAGAACAAGAATTTCGCCAACAAGGGCAAGGGCAAACCGTTGGCGGCTAAGCAAGCGCCGAATCAGTTCAGAAAGACTGCTGCTCCGGGGAACGCCGCTAGACCTCCTGCTCCCAGATGTTCGAGATGCGGGAAGTCACATTTTGGGCCGTGCTCTACCGGTCAGCTGATTTGTTTCCAGTGTGGCAAGGAGGGCCACTATTCCAGAGACTGCCCGACGGCGAGAGTTGCGGCAGTGCAGGCTGTGCTGTTGCAGATGGTTCCTACTGGGGCACCAGCCATGCCACCTACTACTGGGCGTGTGTATACGTTGGATCGTCAGCAGTCGGACAGAGCTCCGAACCTGGTCAGAGGTACTGTTACCATTGGTGGATCAACTATTGATGTTTTGTTTGATTCCGGGGCAACGCACTCTTTTGTTGCTACCCCTATTGCTGTGGGGCTTGAGTTGCCCAGTGATGTGCTTTCTCCACCGATGCGGGTTACCACCGCCACCGGAGAAAAATGTTTGACCTCCACTGTTCATCGCGATGTAGCGTTTCTGTGGGATGGCCGTGACTTCTCGGTAGATCTGATAGGATTGCCGATGGCCAACCTTGAGATTATTCTGGGCATGGATTGGTTGTCCAGAAATTGTGCAATGATTGATTGCTGTGCCAAGAAAGTGGTGATGTCTCCGGGTGGGTCCACAGCCAGTTCCTCACCGTTCATTTCAGTCCTGCAGGCGAGGAGAGCCTTGAGAGCGAGGGCATATGGCTATGTCATGTTGGGAGGTTTGGTGAGTGGGACACAGGAGGATCTCACTGGCATTCCTGTGGTGAAGGATTTCCTCGAGGTGTTTCCTGAGGAGATTCCCGAGTTTCCACCACAGAGGGAGATAGAGTTCTCCATCGACTTATTGCCTGGTGTGGGGCCTATCTCGTTGGCTCCATACCGGATGTCGCCACCAGAGTTGGCGGAGCTGAAGAAGCATATCGAGGAGCTTTCAGCGAAAGATTTTATTCGGCCGAGTGTGTCTCCCTGGGGAGCACCGGTCATTTTTGTGAAAAAGAAAGATGGGACCATGCGGTTGTGCACCGACTATAGACAGTTGAACAAGGTGACAATCAAGAACAAGTACCCTCTTCCACGCATTGATGATTTGCTGGATCAGCTCCGGGGTGCTTGTGTGTATTCAAAGATCGATCTCCGGTCCGGTTATCATCAGATACGGGTAAAGCCGGAGGATGTCCCAAAGACAGCATTTCGCTCGAGGTACGGGCACTACGAGTACTTGGTGATCCCGTTTGGACTCACCAATGCACCCGCAGTGTTCATGGACTACATGAACAGGATCTTCCAGCCGTACCTGGATCAGTTTGTGATCGTCTTCATTGACGACATCTTGATCTACTCCAAGACGGAGGAGGAGCATACTGAGCACTTGAAGATTGTGATGCAAGTGCTAAAAGAGAAAAAGCTCTATGTGAAGCCGTCGAAATGCGAGTTTTGGCTCAAGGCGGTGAAATTTCTGGGTCATGTGATTTCTGCTAATGGAGTTGCAGTTGATCCTAACAAGATTGAGGCCGTGATGGACTGGGAGAGGCCTAAGACGGTTACGGAAGTGAGAAGCTTCCTGGGTTTGGCAGGCTACTATAGGAGGTTCATCGAAGGATTCTCCAAGATGGTGCTACCAATGACTCGCCTTACCCGAAAGGAGACTCCATTCGTGTGGACACATGAGTGTGAGGAGTGTTTCCAGGAGTTGAAGGAGAGACTGACTACTGCTCCAGTGTTAGTTCTTCCTGATCCTGCGGAACAATTTGAATTATACTGCGATGCCTCTGGTAAAGGATTAGGTTGTGTACTGATGCAGAAAGGTAAAGCGGTTGCTTACGCTTCAAGACAGTTGAAACCTCATGAGGAGAATTACCCGACTCATGATTTGGAGCTGGCTGCGATCGTGTTTGCTTTCAAGATTTGGAGGCATTATCTGTTCGGTATGCAGTTTGTGGTGTTCAGTGACCACAAGAGCTTGAAGTATCTGTTTGACCAGAAAGAGTTGAACATGAGGCAGAGAAGATGGATGGAATTCCTGAAGGATTACGACTTTGAGCTGAAGTACCATCCTGGTAAAGCCAATGTGGTAGCCGATGCTTTAAGCCGGAAATCCGGGAGTTTGCATAGTACGTTACTTTGTAACTTTGATGTGGTTGCGAAGTTTCGGAAGTTGGCAGTGACCACTCCGTGCGAGAGTGCACTTTTCGAGTTGGAGACAGCAAACGTTGTGAACGAGCTGTTGGAAAAGATCAAAGAGGCGCAAGTTCAGAGAGAGTGCCTGGACTATGTGAAGAACCAAGACGGTGTGTCTTGGAATGAGGATGGACTTCTGATGTTTCAGCAGAGGATTGTGGTTCCTCGAGGTCCGTTGACTGACGAGGTTATGGCAGAAGGCCATAAGGGCCAGTTTTCTATCCATCCTGGTGCTACAAAGATGTATCAAGATCTGAAGAAGAGCTTCTGGTGGCCGGGCATGAAGAAGGATGTTGCTGTTTTCGTGTCCAAGTGTTTGATTTGTCAGAAAGTGAAGATAGAGCACCAGAAGCCGTCTGGTAAACTTCAACCTCTTGAGATTCCAGAGTGGAAATGGGAGAGCATTTCCATGGACTTCGTTGTGGGTTTGCCTAGAACTCAGGCTGGTTGTGATTCTATCTGGGTCATAGTGGACAGATTGACCAAGTTTGCCCATTTTATTCCAGTGAAGGTGAGCTTCACTACAGAGCAGTTGGCCAAACTATACGTCCGTGAGATTGTGAGGCTTCACGGGGTGCCCGAGAGTATCATCAGTGATAGGGACCCGAAGTTCACATCTCGGTTCTGGGAGGCGCTGCAGGAGGCTTTTGGTACGCAGTTGAGATTGAGTACCGCCTATCACCCTCAGACTGACGGACAGACTGAGCGGACCATCCAGACATTGGAGGACATGCTGAGAGCTTGCACGTTGGAGCAGGGTTCTGCATGGGATAGGTACCTTCCGTTGGTTGAATTTTCGTACAACAACAGTTTTCATGCTAGTCTGGGCATGGCACCCTACGAGGCGCTGTATGGTAGGAGGTGTCGGACTCCTACCTGCTGGTCTGAGGTTGGAGATAAAGAGTTATTCGGCTTGGACTTTGTCCAAGATACTACCCTACAGATCCAGATGATCAGGGAAAAGTTGAAGCAGGCGCAGAATCGCCAGAAAAGCTACTACGATGTCAAGCATCGACCACTGGAGTTCAGTGAGGGTGAGCACGTGTTTGTGAAACTTTCACCTGTCACCGGTGTTGGACGGGCACTCGGCGTGAGGAAGTTGAGCCCGCGATTCATTGGGCCCTACCAAATCCTTGGTAGAGTAGGACCAGTTGCCTATCGACTCGCCTTACCTCCGAACCTAGCCAACATCCACGACGTGTTTCACGTGTCTCAGCTTCGAAAGTACATAGCAGACCCTTCGCACGTGGTGCAGCCGGATGATGTGGAGGTTCGGGAGAACCTAAAGACTCCCGTCGGACCACTCAAGATTCTCGATCGTGGCGAGAAGCAGTTGAGGAGCAAGATCATTCCGATGGTCAAAGTGCAATGGTCAGGAAGAACTCCTGAGGAGTGTACGTGGGAGCGAGAGGACGAGCTTCTCCGACAGTATCCCGACTTTCGAGACATGTATGTTTCTGATTTTGAGGACAAAATCCTTAAAAAGGTGGGGTGAATGTAAGAACCCGCACCGCTAATTAAGGTAATTAGCGAATTAATTATAATAATTAGGAAATAATTCCATAATTGACCCTAATAATTATTAATGGGCTTAGATAATTATATTGAGTGAGTAAAAATGCTGAAAGTCGCTTTTTGGAAGAAAAGCGCAGATACCGGTTCTGCTACCCGGTATAAATGCGTACCGGAAAAGTATCCCGAAAAATTATAACGAATGCATGATAATTACTAGAATATTATGTAGGACTTGTAAAACAAGTTTCAAGTCAAAATAACGTAATCTGATGCCAGAACTGATACTGGCTATGGAAAAGCGCGTACCGGAAAGGTGCTCCGAAAAATAAAATAAAAATATGACAAATCTTAGAAAAATGTGTAGGTCTAGATTCCAAAGTTTGAGATCAAGATCTTTTACTTTGCTATTAAGGCTAATACTGCGCGATTAGTGGCTTTGCCTATAAATAGACACATTAGGGCACAAAACCCTAGGTCTAGCCACTTCTCATACGTGAGTGTGGGCTGTAGCTTGTGTCTTGCATGCAGCCACCCTCCTCCTTGCTTGGTTGTCACCAAGTTTTCATCTTTTCTTCTTCTTTCACACTCAAACACTTGGGGAGGGCAACTAGAGTAACCTTGGGGCTGCATTGTGGCCATCATTCTGAGTTGAGAAAGCTGTGTGTGTGTAGTTAGTGAGCATGAGTTTGGAGCTTTAGTGATGGCTACCTTGTGGTAGTCATTGTGAGCTTCAAAGTGCCTTCTTGTGGTGCAAGAACCCATCTTGAAGTGTCATTTTCGTGCTCCTACTTAGGCTGAGTTTGAGGAACCTTGGGAGAGCTCCAAGAGCACAACTTGCCTCTGTTTTGAACTTTGGTAAGTTACCTCACTATGATCATGAGTTTGTGATGCTTAAAGTTGATGTCTTGGCCATGTTTAATGAGTAAACAAGAGGGTATAAGGTATATGAACCTAAAATGAACTAAAGATGCATGCTTTAACGTGTACATGTGTTAAAAGTGGGATCTTTGGGTTGGATATTCACGAAATGCAGAAACTGCATTCTGTCGTGAGATATCCGGATATTTGTCGAACAGATATCCGGATATCAGTATCCGGATATGGTATCCGGATATTGATATCCGGATATGGGATCTGGGTATCCGGATATGACATATCCGGATATGTCCAGTGTGATATCCGGATATGGCATATCCGGATATGTTCTTCAAGATATCCGGATATCCTGGGTTCTGCGCGGACAGTAGCTTTACTGTATGAACAGTAAGCTATTGGGTGTGTGTGGACCCTAGTTTAAGGAAGTTGAACTTCTGTAATAAATGGACTAAGTCAGAATCATATGATTAAGGGCTTATGGCTTTGTTGGAAGCCTTAAGACATAAAACGTAAAGGAAAGGCGTAGTCTTTAAGTTGTATGCTTGTGATGCATTTATATTGACTTGTTAATGGTCCATATCAGATTGTGATACTGCTGTTTGTGGACTAGTGAGTGGTTGGACTCTTGGCTTGGATAGCTAGCTTGCAAGGTAAGCTTTCGTGTCCTCGGTTTAGCCATTTTGATGTTCCACCATGTCCCATGGGGATGGGTTTATGCATGCTGTGTTACATGCTTTGATTATTTTGGAAATGCTGTTGAGCTGTTTATATGTAATGAGCATTTATGATGCATGTGGTGTCCACCTAGACGGCAATCCTGAGTATGTAGTACATACAAGATGGAGAAGCATGTGGGTGAGGTGCAAGTAGTATCCATGTACTCATGTAGGCATAGACGTATTCCTACATTTCTCTGGCCAGTAGATTTGAAAGCACACATGACATGATTAATTGTTGCATCGCATGATTTTAGAACTTATACTGTAATACTGTTTTTAGAACTTATATTACACATGTAAGTGAGCTTGGGGTGGAGACTCCTTGAGGACCCCTTGTCTTACTGAGATTTCTTGTTAGAGATCTCACCCCACGTTTGGGGACGCTTATTTCAGGATCAGGTAATGTTGAAGGCTCAGGTGGCAGGAGGCCAGAGCTGAGTTGATGAGTTGATATTGACGTGCTGGTTGTGGATTGCTGTTTATTTGACTGCTGTTATGTTTTATGCTTTATTTATGTTAAGTTATGTTGAGACTATTTGTGGGCATTGCTGCCTTATTTGGTGAGCATGGGGTTTGTCCATGCCACATGATTGTTATCGTCTTTTATCTTAATGTTGTAATTAAAGTATCAGGATTTTGACCCAGGCTACCTGTGTAGACCTGTGGCTTTAGATACTCACATTATATTTATGTACGAGGTATTCAGTTAGTTGTCTTGCAATTTACATACAGACAGTATTTTTATGAAAATGATTAAGTAATCAAGTTGGTTAAGTTAATGACGTCATAATTGAATTAAAGAAAAAGTTATTCCGCATTTTAATTAAGCGTGGCTTAATACGATAGTGTGTTAACAATCCGGGTTAATTCGGGCTGTTACACTTAAAATCATCAAAAGACAAAGAGGTGTTCATGGTATACCTCTAAGCTCCAAAAATCCGAAAATGAGACAGTAAGGAGGTCTCCAATACAGCACTTAGGTTCTGACTTCACCAAAGAACGAAAATGTCCAACAAGCTTGGACCTTTCATCATCAAAATGGTTCCTTGAAGCACTAAAGTGGATGAAACTAGTCCCTTCCTCTCAAAACACCAAGACAACAACACTTCCTCTCACCAACGAAACCATAACTCAGAAGAGGAGTATCACACATCCTCACAATACCAATTCATACAAGGCAATAGTGTTTTGATGGAAGAACAACCAAGAAAAATGGTCTCTTGACAGGGTTTACCAAAAACAAGGGAAGAGTGGCAAATAGAACAGTGTGTGAGAGCTGCTCAGCCTCCAACTCCCATAGTAACAAAAGGATACCTAGGGTTTAGTGCCAAATGAGCATATATATAGGCGGTTTAAGTTTAAACACACAGTATTTTCAATAATAGCTACGCAAAATATTTTAATCCCAAACTTTGGAATCTTAACCTACTCATTTTTCTAAGATTTATCATATTTTTATTTTATTTTTCGGATCACCTTTTTGGTACGCGCTTTTCCATAGCCAGTATCAGTTCTGGCATCAGATTTCATCATTTTGACTTGAAACTCGTTTTATAAGTCCTACATAATATTCTAGTAATTATCATGCACTCTTTATAATTTTCCGAGATACTTTTCCGGTACGCATTTATACCGGGTAGCAGAACCGGTATCTGCGTTTTTCTTCCGAAAAGCGACTTTCTGCATTCTTACCCACTAGTTATAATTATTAAAGCCACATAATAATTGTTAGGGTCAATTATGAAATTATTTCCTAATTATCATAATTAATTCATTAATTACCTTAGTTAGCGGTCCGGGTTATTACATGTACCAACACCGTCTGTAATCCAACCACTCATTTTCTGTACGTGATTTCTTCGGCTTTGAGAACAACAGGCAGCTTCTCTTGCCATTCCTTGTTCTTCTTAGTTGCGGGACTGTGGGCGTCACTCACGACCCTAATCAAACATATGGTGTGCAATAAAGTCAAGAGAATGCGCAAGCACAACAAGGGTAAAAATGATGAGGAAAGGGGAAAGGGAGATGAACCCAGAACCTGAAAATCTGCTGAATGAGAAGAAGATGGACACAAATAATTGAGTGTTGTGTTTGTCTGTTGGGAGGAGTTTACATACTATATACATACACAGTGTAGTCAGTGTAGTGTGGGGCAGTGCTCTCTCTAGTACATGGGTTTTTGTTTGTTTGATGGGTCAATTACTACTTGCCCTTTGCCTCAGTTGTCTTGCTGTTGGTGCCATTCTCATTCCACAATTTGTAATTGTCCGGTTTTGTTTTGGGGTATTAGTAGCGAAAGAAGGGGTAGTAGCTTTCTTTTTTATTCTTGTTTTGTCTTCCCCAATAATTTAGAGAGTTTACTATTACCATGTTTTTATTTTTATTTTATTTTATTGTTTGTGTATTGTATTGTATTGGGCAAAAAAATAAGTACACAACTCAATAAAGTTTTCATTTTTACAAGGTCACGCCTCTTACAAGCGTGATTGGTGTGTTCTTATGGAGAATGACACTTACATTGGGTGTGGGGAGTGACATCATGCAATACATTGGTAAATAATTTAAAAACAGTAATAAATTTAGGAAAAAAAATTAATTTATTATTTTTTTAATAAAAAATTACGAAAAAATTGTCGTTTTGAAATTAATTACAAAAATATAGCAGTCAAAAAGATGCTTTTTGGTCTTGGCCAACTAAGCAAACACTGAAACCTGTTAAGAAGAGTCTTGTCGATGAGTAAGTTAATGACTGTTTCCAAGTTTGATTCATATACCGTTAGATGTGAAGAGGGTCGACTCCAAAAGATGTTTGGAGGATGAGAGTTAAGGTCAGGCCAAAGAGAAAATGGTAAATAGCTTTGAGCAAGGCATTTTGGAAGAAGGTGGTCAGGGAAATATTTGTTTATGATGGTTTTGCTTATGGAATTGTGAAGAAGGAGACTATTTATAGAGAAAATCCTTATAATTATTTAACTCCTTTGTTGTTTTTTCCATCCAAGTTCTTTCCTAACACCGTTAACAAGTAGATTAGATTGCCCTTTCTATCCTTGTTAAGAAATCCATATCTTGATTAATACACAAAAAATCTCCACAACTTACCTTCCCCGATAAATTGTTCCAATAATCTCTATCAAAAAGATAAATGCCAAGAACACTGCAATAGCTCAATAAACTGGAACCTTGTTACTCCTTTATCATGCATTTTCAATCTTTGTTTTATGAAAACTTAGCTAAACCCCCCTTGAAAGAGAAAATTTGAGTTGACCCTCAAGCCGGAGATACATCATGAGTTAACATACGTTGCAACAATTTTTTGTGTATAGATAAAAAATAAGAAGTAAAAGAAAATTTACAGAGGAGGTAAAATGGATAACTTTTTTAATTTCTAACAGTATCAACAGTGGAATTGGATGGAAAAAAGCACACTGAAATGAATTGATTGGAAAAAAAAAAAATCTTAAGAAGGTAAATGATTCTAAGAAAAACCACAAAGGGATTTTTGAACTTTTCCCTTTTTTTCTTTATATACTAATTTCAAGATATTAGTGTAAATTCAATAATTTATATGAATGTGTAGACTTCTTATTCTTAAAGCAAGGTAAAAGTAACATGTCCCATATATATATGGCAATGACAAACTTATATAAATATAAGAATAATAAATCTTACATACTAATCTTAAATGTTGATTTATTTATATGGGTTTATCATCTATAATTTAACATGACCATACAAAATTTTCTACACACACAATATTTTGTGGGGCCCGCAGCAAAAAAAAACTCCGGCACGCAAAATGAATCTCTATAACATAACACAATCATTTTTTTTATAACATAACTCTTATAAAACCCTTTTTATATTTAACAATTCTGATTTATTTATCACGTGAGTTGTTAGATATGAGTGAAATTAATAATTATGAGGATGAGTCAATTCCCTCCAAATATATATGTAAATTTTTTTATTTGCATGAAAATAACATAGTTTATTTTATTCATGCACTAAATAGTAGTAAGTTTATTTTATTGGGAATGAGATCAACCCATCAAGCTCAATCCATAAGATTCGAGTATTTACTCTTTAATTATTGACAAATGGGTATATCTCATATCGGAAGTTGCAGCTTCCGCTCACAACTCTGCCACCTTCTTTCCCATCACAACAATTCGGAAGTTCGTTAATTGCATCATCAAGACACTTCTTGCAATCACCGCTAGAAAGGTCTCTAGTGCACTGAGTCAACCCATAAAGTGTCTCTGATTCGTCAAGCTTTAGCTCTCCGGTTGCATACAATTTTGGGTTCACATAAGCATTCTGAGCAAGCTGACTCAATAATTCATTAGTCTTGTTGTTGAAAGTGGAAGGGTCAGTACTTACGTTATTCAAGCTCCAAATATAGAACTTGTTTGTGTTGTCAATATTACCAAAGAAATCTGTATCCAAGTACTTGAACAAGCAGTAATCATACCATATGATGGCACCTTTGTTGAAAGGGCAGCGATTGCGGATTTCTTTGGTATGCCTCAGAAACACAAGTTTTGCAATCTGAGGTTGAGACATCACCTCTGCAAAGAGCGAGTCCATATGTTTGTTGGTTTTGGTCTTGGCCAACTGAGACAAAACCAAAACCTGTTGGAGGGGTATTGTTGATAAGTGAGTCGATGAGCGTTTTCAAGTTTGATTCATAGGGACTACCAGATGTGAAGTTCTCTGAACTTGAACAGAAATGGAAGAGAGCGTTAGCTCCAAAAGATGTTTGTAGGATGAAAGCTAAGGTAAGGGAGAAGAGAATAATGGTAAACAGCTTTGAGGAAGACATTTTGCATGAAGGTGATCAAGGAAATATTTGTTTAAGGTGGTTTTGATTTTGGGATTGTGATGAGAGAACCTATTTATAGGCCTTTGAGGAAAAGTTCAAGTAATTGACATTTTCTATTGATCATTTTAAATACCCAGATAGGCAACACCTTGTCAAAATTTGGCCAAGCCTTGACAATTTGGAATTAGGATAATGTCTCTGTCTACCTTTGGTTTCTTATTCAGCGATTAAGGATTAAGGGTATGTATAACAACTTTTTGGGAATTAATTTTTTTTTTTTAATTTACGTTCTCGGGAACAAAAATACATGAAATATTCATTTGGTAAAATCGGCTTAGTTTTTTTGTTATTTTTTGTTTTCTAGATGAATTGGATTAATTTTTATGTTGTGCAGAATAGAAAAATGAATCAATAATTTTTGTTTGTTATCGGACACGAAATGAGAAATATTTGTCTCTCTCAATCACTTTCCATCACTACAATCATCGCTATCACCATAATCATCCTGACACGGCCACGACCACTGTCGTCGTACCACCGGTGCCATCACCACCACCACCACCTAGATGCTACTTCCACACCATCACCGCCACTACCACCACCATTTTGCGGCCACGCTATCGCTGCCACAATCACCACTATTACCACTACTATCACCATCACCAACCACCACAACAATCACGACTCCGAATTGCGTTCAGTTTGAATATTATATACAATTGCAACCCATCTCAATTTCCGAATTGCGTTCAAATTGTTGCACCATATATAATTGATATTTTTTACAAAATTGCCGTCTCATTTTGTGTGTGGATATATTGCCGTCTCATTTTCCGTCATGACTGGAGCACTGCATATATATATTTTTGATTACAAATTGTCATCTTGATTTACGTGAATTGTTTTAGAAAAAGGCAAATGGACGGAACTATAAAAAGATCTAATTAAAGGTATTCTAAAATACGTGATATATAGTGGTAATCACTAATCAACACAATAAAGCCAGCACCAGCTAATGCTTAAACACCCAATCTCTATGGTGCATCATAATCATTGTCTTATACATAATTTATTGATTTTATTCCCTCTGCAGGTTGGCAAACCTTAGTATATATGTTCATCCAATAATAGTGACCCTGAAACTTTGAATTGTAGGATTGCCTAAATTAAAATAATATGGGATGTAAATGTTAGAGATTTTCCGCAATATTAATTAATTAGTTTTATTTTTTTAAAATTAATTGAGTTAATAAATAATCTAATTGTATTATTTTGATAAGTCTATTGTGATCATGTTGAGTTGAGTTTTTTGCATCTATTGGTATTGGGCCTAGTTGGTCAGCAGTGTATGCTTTAATGTGATCCTGATTTTCGATGATGATGGACCCAGTGAACACAAACTCTTTTTAAGGTATTTGACTAGATCTCCTTTCTAACCTATTTATATTGGTATTAAGTCCCATGAGCAGCTCCCATTGCAGAAGACTGCCATTTTGGAATAGGTCATAAAGAGAAATATTCTAACATTGAGATAAAGGTTTTTCGCTTAGTAGATAAGATGACCCATACACAAATTTCTCTAAGAATGAAATTGATATGTGGTGTTTTATCTATCATACATGTATCAATCTTTATGTTTAATTATTATATGAAAATATCTTCCGATTGGTATTAGAGTGTATAATCATAAGACCCATAATTTATTGCGATTTATTTTTTTGGAAATCTGGGTTGTTGAATAAATTATCTCCATTCCATCTGAATTTGCATTGCAATCAGTTTGGATATTATATACAATTGCAACTATTCTCGATTTCCGAATTGCGTTCAAATTGTTTCACTATATATAATTGATGCGATATGATCCATTTACAAACTTTTTTTTCTTCAAATTACACTAAGTACGATTGGTCGTACACGGCATGATTAAAGTAGGTGTTTGAGAGATATAATATAAATTATTAAAAAGACCCTCACCTAACACCTTAAGGTTTTGGGTTGAAGTGATTCTTTAACATGGTATCAGAGCTTCAAGGAACACAAGGTCACGAATTCGATTCTCATCGCCCCACTTTCAGGTGGAATTAAGAAAAGCAAAAGGCAGACCAACAAATGGGCTTGTGCAGACAGACCAAAAATGGGCTTGTGTCATATCCACGCTTCAAGCCCAAAGGGCTCTTACGTGAGAGTGTGTTAGAGAGATATAATATAAATCATTAAAAAGACCCTCACCCAACACTTTAAGGTTTTGGGTTGAAATGGTTCTTTAATAGTAGACCGGTCGTACTTAGTGTAGTTTGTAAGAGTTTGTAAACAAAAAAGTTTATAAATATAACCTGCCCAAAATTGATATTTGTTACAAAAAGACCCTCACCCAACACGTGTCGGACACCAACACGTTCCGACACGTAGTTGACTTTTTTCGGCACGTTGACTATCCCGACACGTGACTTTGACCATATCCGACATGGTCAAAGGGTACAAATGTAATATTTTTGACATTTTTATAAAATTAAAATAATTTAAAAAAATTAAAAAAAGGAACAATTTTGAGCCCTAAATCAGACCAGACCCCCTTCCGTCGTTCTTCCTCACCTTGCCGTCTGTCAATGCTCTTCGAGGTGTGTTCTTCATTCTCAACCAACCCTTCAAGGTGAACACGGTACAACTCGGTGGGCATTGCTTGTCTTCTTCATCTTGTTCAACTATTCTGGTTTTATTTTCTTCTTCGTTGTCTCTTTTCTTACAAACATGCTAACATCCTCAATCTGATTTTACAATTTGTTCCAACAATTACAAGTTATAACTTGTTGCTGTACCTGAATACTAGTTTGGGTAACATCCTCTATACTTGTTGGCTGTTGCTATACGCACATGCTTGATTTTACTGTTTGAATAATTTGATGCATACAACCTGTTTGAAAAATTTTACAAGTTATAAATTCTTCGTTTACTTGTTGCTGTATTTTTGGTTTATGTGGGTATTCAAATACTTGTGGACTTAGAAGGTAGTGTAAGGGTATTCGCACAGGTCACTAAAAGCACATAAATGTCTACAAATGCAAACGTAAAGGTCAGAAGAAGTTCAAATATACTGATATACAGTAAAGTTTATCCGTGTTAAAAAAATAAGTGTTGCATAAATAATGAGACATCTTGAAATTGTCGATTGACAATACTTCTATTGCACCTAAATCAGACACTGATATCAACAAAAAAGAACAATACAAATAGAATCAGCTTTAAAACAAATTTTAAGAGTATGGTAATAATGAAATTGTGCTGGTTAAGAGAGTGGTTTCTTGTAGTGTACCTAAAGTAAAGGGAATAAGGATCACTTGGCAATTATAAATCCTATTACAAGAGGTTAATTACTTACTTAATCCTTAAAGTTTCACAAAAATTCAATTTAGTCCCTTTAGTTCAGATTTGTTTTAAGAAATGGCAATTGGAGCTGCTAACCTGTCTAGGAGCTCATATTCATAGGAGAAAAGCATCACCAAGTGGGTGATTCAAAACCAAACAATTATTTTCTAGATTGTAAATCAATTATTTTGTTACTTTGAATCTTGTATATATTCTGAATTTTCTTAAACAGTGGCTGTTCCTGATAGACCAAAATCACATAGCATGCAAGCTTTAGATTGCTGATCTAAATGGGGCCTTAACACACTAAATCCACAATCATTTCTTATGATATATATATATATATATATATATATATATATATATATATATGTTAAAACGTGTCCCAACGTGTCGAAATTTAGCATTTTTTAGAATTAACGTGTCGGAGTGTCGTGTCATATCCCGTATCAGTGTCGGTGCATCATAGATTATGACAATTAGTCAATTCCCTCCAAATATATATGTAAACTTTTTTATTTGCATGAAAATAACAGTTTATTTTCGTGCACTAAATAGTAGTAAGTTTATCTTATTGCGAATGAGATCAACCCATGAAAGCTCAATCCATAAGATTCGAGTATCTACTCTTTATTGACAAATGGGTATATCTCATATCGGAAGTTGCAGCTTCCGCCGACAACTCTGCCACCTTCTTTCCCATCACAACAATTCGGAAGTTCGTTAATTGCATCATCAAGACACTTCTTGCAATCACTGCTAGAAAGATCTCTAGTGCACTGAGTCAACCCATAAAGTTTCTCTGATTCCTCAAGCTTTAGCTCTCCGGTTGCATACAATTTTGGGTTCACATAAGCTTTCTGAACAAGTTGACTCAATAATTCTTTAGTCTTGTAGTTGAAAGTGGAAGGGTCACTTACTTTATTCAAGTTCCACATATAGAACTTGTTTGTGTTGTCAATATTACCAAAGAAATCTGTATCCAAGTACTTGAACAAGCAGTAATCATACCATATAATGGCACCTTTGTTGTAAGGGCAGCGATTGCGGATTTCTTTTGTAGCCTCAGAAACACAAGTTTTGCAATCTGAGGTTGAGACATCACCTCTGCAAAGAGCGAGTCCATATGTTTGTTGGTTTTGGTATTGGCCAACTGAGACAACACCAAAACCTGTTGGAGGGGTCTTGTAGATAAGTGAGTTGATGAGCGTTTTCAAGTTTGATTCATAGGGACTATCAGATGTGAAGTTCTCTGAACTTGAACAGAAATGGAAGAGAGGGTCAGCTCCAAACGATGTTTGGAGGATGAGAGCTAAGGTAAGGGAGAGAGAATATTGGTAAACAGCTTTGAGGAAGACATTTTGGATTAAGGTGATCAAGGAAATATTTGTTTAAGATGGTTTTGATTTTGGGATTGTGAAGAGAGAACTTATTTATAGGCCTTTGAGTAAAAGTTCAAGTAATTGACATTTTCTATTTACCATTTTAAATAGCCAGATAGGCAGCACTTTGTCAAAATTTGGCCAAGCTTTGACAACTTGGATCTTTGGTTTCTTATTCAGCCATTAAAAGTCACAAATTCAAGCATGCATGGATTCGTTCCTTTTAATTTTCAGAATATGGTTTCTTCTTTTTGGCCATTTCAAATTATGATTGATGTATTGTTTAGTTTGACATAAATGTAAATTATTTTATAATAATAGATTCATGATAAATATTTTTTACGGAAAAATTATACCAAACCACCTTGTACAGTAAATTTGCATCAGTCAAAAAAGAATCATTAGTGTAGTCATAAGCGCTTCGCAAAAGTAAATCAATTATATATTGTGACAACATTGATGACCCTATCGAAGAATCAGAATAATGCAATAAAGTGTCATCTTAACTGTATTCTACATTTTTTTTTGGCCAAGTTTATATACAGCATTCATTTGAGTTTTAGAAAAAGGCAAAATGGACGGAACTATAAAAAGATCTAATTAAAAGTATTCTAAAATGGGAAAAAGTGTGTCATTTTAAATGATACGCCTTACATCCTTTCACTCTCATAGAGAGGTGGGATCCACATCTTTAAAACTACTCCGCACTTTCTCTCTCATGATTTATCCCTTTCTCTCACTTAAAATGATACAATTTTATATCCTTTGAAATGATTCAAAATTTTCCCTTCTAAAATACGTGATAGTGGTAATCAACACAATAAAGCCAGCACTAGCTAGTGCTTAAAGACCCAATCTCTATGGTGCATCACTATCATTGTCTTATACATAATTTATATTATTCCCTCTGCAGGTTGGCAAACCTCAGTATATATGTTCATCCAATAAGTGACCCTGAAACTTTGAATTGTAGGATTGCCTAAATTAAAATAATATGGGCTGTAATGGATAGTGCTCACGCAACTAAACCATAAAGTTCTATCTTACAAATAAACTTCATCTATATGAAAATTTCTCACAATACATCAGCCAAACCTAGAAAGTTGAAAAAATCATTCACAGTTATGCATGTGTTCTAGAAATATTAACGATTAAGTGCATGTACGAATAATTGGTCTAAAATTACCTTTAAGCATTTAAGATAAGATATATATATATATATATATATATATATATATATATATATATATATATATATATATATATGTTTCAAAAGAAATTTTATGTATGAAAACATTTACTAAGATTGACCTTATAACATTTTTACCTAGATAGTATTGAATAAAATTAATTTTAAAATTGAAATCGTTAGAATTAGAGTATTTTATTTAAAATGATAGTGGGAAAAATTGGTTAGACAATGTATTTTTTTTTTTCATCATCAACATGATTATTTCTTTAGGTACATTTGTAAAGCCTACACATGCGCACACACACACACAAATAAAGAATAAAATCTTGAAATAATATTAAATCATAAAAATCAAAATGTTGATAATATAGCTTTGAAAAATATTATTTTTAAAGCATTTTAAGCATCAACCCAAACATCTTTTTTCAAATAAAAAATTAAGTACAAATTATATTCTAAGGGTTTTATTTTTCTTATGTTGCATGAGACAAGTTGTCTCATGCAAAACACAAAAAAATGGGAGGGATCCGTTTTTTTTATTTTTTCTCTCTTCCTTTTTAGTGGATCCCACCCACTTTTTGTGTGTTGCATGAGATAATTTGTCTCATGCAACATAAGACAAATAAAACCCATATTCTAAATACTAAGCAAAGGAAAACATGGGAGTGGAATATACAAATACAAATACAGAAGAGAGAGGGGGGGGGGGGGGGGGGGATGGATCCTCTTATGCATTAGTTTGCATGATCTTGTTATATGAGAAAATTCTAATCATACAAAGATAGATTAATGGTGAGAGTGAATCTTCTTATGTGTTAATTAGCATGATCTTGTTATATGGAAAAATTCTAACCATACAATGATGGATTAATGGTGATAAGAGAAGAAATTAAGAGATAAAATATAACAATATGAAGTTATAAAATTATCATTGTTGATTTGATTATAAATGATTAAGATTCTCTCAAATGAGATGATCATGTTAAATAACAAATGAGAGGATCAATTTCCAGCAAACATACACATATGATTATAATTGTTTTTCCAGAAGATCATTTGTGTGTAAAATTGTTAGATTCGGTGGTATTGACTTAAGAGATCGACTGCGACGCTGCATGGATCCGGATTAAACTATTATCTTTCGTCAATCATATCATGCATCATTAATGAACATATGCATATGCCTGACCAGAATATCAAAATTTTGTACAAGCTTCTAGAAAAGGAAAAGTATACAAGAGAAACGTACACACTACTAGAGAAAGCACGATACTCAACTGAATTTTTCCAACGAATTTCATGAAGATTCCGTTCATAAGGTAGTCATTGATCAAACTTTCGACCGACATATTGCATCTATTATTGTCGTCGGATTTTTCTTTTGACGTACAAATTGTATGTGTAATAAAATACAGATGGAAAAAATTCCTTCAAAAATACATAATTTTCGTCGAAGAGTTTTAGTTGACAATAGCTAAGTGAGTGTAAAATAGTAATAGTGAGGAATTTTGAAAGCAGATGTTGGCTTCGTGTGCATAAATGAAAATTTTGGTAAAGAAACGTTCCCGTAATTAAACCGGTTCACCAACGCGAGCAAAGTCTATCAAAATTTTCAACGAACTCTTCGGCATCGAAAGAACAATTCTCTCTGTTAACGATGAGGTCACCCTCACCCACCGACGGAAATATTTAGATCGTCGAAGTCTTCAATCGAAATAACAAAGTCAATATTGTATCGATGAAATTATTTCCATCGATGGAATTATTTCCACGGAATTTATTTTTTCTAAATGTGTGTGGGTATACATATATACATTTACTAGAAAATGGTGTGTACTGGTTTTACCTTTTCCACTGCGTTTTTTTCTTTCAGTAACGCGGTCGATATATATAGGGAAATGATACTCTCATGCTACATGAGACAACATCATTTTTTCTACACAAATTCGTTTTCCGTGCCAATTAATTTTTCTTTTCTTTTTAAATATAAATTATGGGACCCACATTCAACTTCTCTCTACTTTTTTTCTCTCCTACAATCCTACAACATAAGAAAAGTTAAACCCATATATATATATATATATATATAGAGGATTTTGTAAAAGTTATGTTGTAGGAAAAGTGATTGTGTTATGTTATAGAGATTCGTTTTGCGTGCCGGAGTTTTTTTTTTGCTGCGGGCCCCACAAAATGTTGTGAGTGTAGGAAATTTTTTGTGGTCATGTTAAATGATAGATGATAAACCCACATATATATATATATATATATATATATGGGGTAAACATTTCTCAAGCAGTTTGAGATAAGTTTATCTCCAGCTAGCCCCAAAACTTCGTCGTTTTGATTAATGAAGAGTGTTTATATAATTTTAGGTGAATTAATGAAGAGTGTTTCAGTAAAATGTATATGATATAAAAATAAATAAAATTACAAAAACACTCTTCATTAATTCACCTAAAATTACATAAACACCTTTCATTAATCAAAACGACATAGTTTTGGGGCTAGCTGGAGATAAACTTATCTCAAGCTGCTTGAGAAATGTTTTTCCCTATATATATATATATATATATATATATATATATATATATATATATATATATGGGTTTTATATTTCTCATTCAACATGAGAATTGAATTCTCATATTGTAGAGACAAAAAGCATGTGAGACCTGTATGTTAGAAAAAATTATGTGTAGGACCCACGTTGGCACGAAAATCGAAGGATGTGTAGGAAAATTCAAATTCTCATGTTAAATGAGAATTATAAAACCCTATATATATATATATATATATATATATATATATATATATATATATATATATATATATATATATATATATATATAGGGTTTTATGTTTATTATGTTGTAGGAAAAATGATTGTGTAATGTTATAGAGATTCGTTTTGCGTGTCATATTTTTTTTTCTTTTAAAATGTGTGGGCCCCACAAAATGTTGTGTGCGTATGAAAGTTTGTTGTGTTATGTCAAAGGATAAAATGAAAACCATATATATATATATATATATATATATATATATATATATATATATATATATATACGAAAAATTAAAAATTCAGTCACTGGAATGTCCAGTGAGTGAATTTTAACTATGTTCTTCCGCGAGAACATAGTGCAAAAATATTATAAGGTGTTCTTTAGGTGTTCTCTCGGGAGAACATAGTTATAATTTTGCTATAATTGTGTTCTCGCGGAAGAATATAGTGCACTGGATCGATTTTTGCATCCAATCATTGTACACTCATCAAGTCCATATATATATATATATATATATATATATATATATATATATGGCAGTTATATTTACAAACTTTTTTATTTACAAACTCTTACAAACTACACTAAGTACGACCGGTCATACTTTAATCATACAGTGTATGACGGTCGTACTTAGTGTAATTTACAAAAAAAAATTTGTAAACGGATCCTATCCCTGTATATATATAGGTTTCTTTTGACCAGTATATGATAGAAACTTTATATATGTATATCTCTTTTGATTAATATATATTTTGGACATTTATAGAAATAAGACTCTTTTTATTACTATATTGCAGAGACTTTTGTATATGTATGTCCATTTTGATTAGTATACGTCTTTGACATTTATACATATAAGACTCTTTTGATTGTTATATGACAGAGACTTTTGTATATATAAGACTCTTTTCATTAGTATATAACAAAGATTTTGTACACATAATTATATTAAGATCAAATTATTTCGATAGATTATTTACTTTCATTATATTTGTTTATCAAGTGCAAAACATAAATTGGTATTAATTTTGTACAGAGAAATAAAACAAAAAATTCCATAGAAAAGCAATTCTGTTGAAAACTGAGGCAATAATTTTCGACAGAATCTCATTCATTTTCCGTCGAAAACTTTCGACGTAATTTATTTTCTCTTGAAAATTATTACAATATTTTTCGATGGAATTTCATTCATTTTTGGTCGAAAATTTTCGACGAAATTATTTTTCCATAGAAACTTTCCACAAAAATTATTCCTTCGAAAATCTTCTACAAAAATTAATTATGTTGAATTTTTTCAACGGAATCTCTAATTCCGTGAAAAAATTGTTACCCACGAAGAGATATTTGAGGGCTTCATTTCCATCGATAATTTTTTCAAAAACTTCATTTTCGACGGAATTTTAATCTTTTTCGACGGAATTTTTCCGTCGAAAAATAGCAATGGTTTAGGAGCGCATATTGAATTTTTTAGTGGTGATACGTGTAATTAAAATTCTAACCTACAATTAAGCAGTTAATTAACTAATGTAACGGCCGAACAGGTAAGTGAGAAAGGGATAGTAAATTAATGGGATTGTTACTTCAACATATATAAGTTTGAGAACTCACGTACTATAAGCCATTATTTTTCGTTATCGTCCTTTTGAACTAGCCATTGTACTACGAGAGATTTTTAGCTATTTGGGGATTAAGAAAAATTTATTGCTTTGTAGCACGTCAAACGCACGGAAATAAAGAGTGGTTTGAATTTTTTTTCAAAATTTATAAATATATATAAGAAATATAGGCGTAAGAATAATATTATTGTTCAAACAATGACAATACAATTGTTGGGATATTTAAGTGTGATGAGTCTCACGTTAATTGCTAATGGGTTAGGTGAAGTGCATATAAGTTGATGGACCTATGAACTCAATGCCTTAAGGTTTTGGGTTGAGACATGGTGTCGTACCCACTTGGTGCGGCAGGTCAAGCTTAGCCCATTGGTGGTAGAGCCCTACCATTGACTCCCTTTGGACCCATCTGACAGTGGTATTAGAGCCGGATTAGACTCGGACTAGTCATGTGTTTGGCTAGGAAGCAAGTTGAGTACGTGGGCCCTGGGATACTCAGTACTAGAAAAAACTTGTACAGTGACGGAATTGCTATGGAAGTTCCATCGCTAATTTCGTCCTCGCTACTATTTTCCGTCGCAAATTCCCTCACAAAATCATTTTGTGAGGGAGATTGTAACGGAAAGTATTAGCGATGGAATTTCCATAGCAATTTCGTCAATATACAAGTTTATTCTAGTGGTGTGAGGGGAGCATATCAATGTTAGGTCTCACATTTGAGGGGGAGATTGTTAGGATATTCAAGTGTGATGGAGTTCCAAATTGATTGATAATTGGTTAAATGAAGACTATAAAAATGAAAGAACCCATGAATCCAAAGCCTTAAGGTTTTGGGTTGTGACATGGTGTCAGACCCACTTAATGTAGTGGTCTAACTTAGCACAATTGTGATGGTGGACCCTTTCCATGGGCTTCCCCTGGACCCGTCTGACAACAATAATGCATGACGATACAATATGTATACTACAAACACAAGGAGATTAAGATACATACCATATGGACTTGTAAAGAACCATTTAAATCCAGAAGCTTACGTTGTTAAGTGAAGATCTTTTTAATGGTTTATACAAGTGTTTTAAAATCCTGCCCCACCACGGGGTCGACCCCGCCAGGTAACTGTCCTTCTCTATTAGGGTTTGGGTCAGCAGTTAAACCATGCATACACATTGACCCCTCTGACCCCTGAAATCTCCCGGTTAAACACGTGACTTCCAATTTAGAAGGGTCAGAGGGGGTCAATTTTTTTTTTAATTTTACACACAAAAGACATCATTTAGTGTGTAAAAAAATAACAAAACAAAAACTCGTTGCTTCCTAGATCTAGAACTAGATCTAAAATCTGAATGGTTTTGCTTCTTCTTTTTCGATCTTCTTTCCCAAACTCAGACACAGTCTCCTTGATATAGTGATCTCCTTTGTCGTGGTGGTGGTTCCTCCTATCCCCTTTCGATCTTCTCTCTAACCTCTCATCCGTTGTACTGGTTCTTCTCTCCCCGCTATTGATTCGTCGTGTAGCCGTCTCTCCTTCGTCGTTCTCTTTTGGATAAGGGATCTCTTTTCACATGCTGTTTTATGTGCGTGAAAAGGAAAAGAAAGGCCTATGTTTAAAGATATAACTTTTCATTAACTCCATTGGAATATTTGTTTTATACTTTGATAGTTTGATATTTTGATTAGCTTGTGTAATATTGACTTGTGGATGTAATTGGTTTAAATATATTAAGTATATTTTGAATCTTTGATTATTGGTGGTTTGATTTGTTTGAATTTTTCAAATAGGATATATATTTATATTTTTTAATGTATAAAACTGGGTCAGCTAAATGACCCTGTGACCCTCCGATTGAACCCTTGACCTCTGACCTCTAGCGAATCGATGACTGGATTGAGTTTTTAAACACTGGTTTATACTATATATTCTCTAACACGCCCCCTCATATAATGCTCATTGAGCTTTAAAGGTGGATAATTCACAAGCTCATCTACCTGTGCTAAAAAACTCCGCACGACTTAATTATTTATTAATTAAATGGGGCCGGTGAGGATAGAACTCGTGATACCGAGACTTTGATTCCATATAAAGAACCAATTTAACCCAAAATTTTAAGCTAGTGAGTGAAAACTTTTTAACGGTTTATATTATTTTTTAACACACCCCTTCACACAAGTGGACTTGAAGCATATATATTGCACAAGCCCAATAATAATGAGATCTGATACCAGAACTGATACTGGCTATAAGGTAAAATGATTTAATTATTATAAAGGAAATAATTCCAGAAAAACAATATAAAAAAATGATAATTCTTGTAAAATTGAGTAGGTTAAGAATCCTGAGTTTGGGATTAAAATGTTAAGCGTAGCAATTAAAGTTAATACTGCGTGTTTAAAACTTAACCGCCTATAAAAATAGGCCCTTGTAAAAGGCACAAAACCCTAGGTTGCTGATTATTCGTAGCTACGTAATACTGTGTGTGGTTGACCATATATTGCTTAAACACTATTTTTCATGGCTTCTTCTGATCCAAGCTTTGAGCTTTGAGGCCATTTCTTTCACCTATTCTTCTCCAAACACTTGGTTGAGTGAGTGAGAGGATATAAAGTGCTTCTTGCTGGTTTGGGGGTGCTGGGAGAGGAGTTCTTGTTGCTGTTTCTGAGTTGGGAAAGAGTGTACACCTTTTGCTTGGCATTTGTGGTGTCAAGGAGTCACCTTTTGTTGCAAGAACCTCCTTTGAGAAGCATTTTCGTGCACTGTGTGTGAGGTCAGATTTGGGAGCTGGTTGTGAGCTCCAAGAGCTGTTTGGTTTCTGTTTTGAACCTTTAGGTGAGTTACCTAACCTTTGATCATGAGTTTTTTTTTGCTTAAAGGTGAAGTCTTTGCATGTAAATGGGTTAAGTAAGTAACCAACTGGTAAGTAAACCTAAATGTGCCTAAAAATGCATGCTTTAACGTGTTGAAGTGTTAAAAATGGAACCTTGGAAGGATATCTTCACGAAATGCAGAAACTGCATTTTGTCGTGAAATATCCGGATATTTGTCGAACAGATATCCAGATATTGGATATCCGGATCTGGTATCCGGATATTGGATATCCGGATATGGTATCCGGATATTAGATATCCGGATATGGGGATATGGATATCCGGATATTGTATATCTGGATATGTCCAGTAAGATATCCGGATATTACATATCCGGATATGTACTCGAGGAATATCTGGATATTCTGGGATTTCGAAGAACAGTAGCTTTACTGTGCATACAGTAGTCTATTGGGGGTTTGTGGACCCTAGATTAAGGAAGTTGGACTTCTGTAATTAATGAACGAAGTCAGAATCAAGTGATTAAGGGCTTATGGCTTGGTATGGAGCCTTAAGACGTAAAACGTAAAGGAAAGGCGTTGTCTTTAAGTTGTATGCTTGAGGTGCATAATTATTGATATAGTGTTGGTCCATAACAGATTTTGATTCTGCTGTATTGGGACTTTGAGCCGTGGACTCTTGGCTTTGGGTGTTAGCTCGCAAGGTAAGCTTTCGTGTCCTCGGTTTAGCCATGTTGTGGTTCCACCATGTTCCATGGGGATATGGTATATGCATGCTGTGTTACATGCTTTTGAACATATGAAATGTTGATTGAACTTTACATGTAATGGCTTTTAATATGCATGTGTTGTTCCATCTTGACGGTAAGCCTGAGTATGTGGCGTCATACAATACGGTGATCCGGGGTGGATGCAAGTGGCGTCTTGCACTATATGTAGGAGATAGACGTATTCCTGCATTTCTCTAGCCAGTAGAATAATATTGACACACATGACATGATTATCTGATGCATTGCATTATTTTAGAACTGATGATGATGAACTGCTTTTAAACTTATATTGCACATGTAAGTGAGCTTGAGGTGGAAGATCCTTGAGGACCCCTTGTCTTATTGAGATTTCTTGTTTAGAGATCTCACCCCACGTTTGGGGAATGCTTATTTCAGGTTCAGGTAGTATGGGGGCTGATGTCTCTAGTGGCAAGAGGCAAGAGCATGATTGATGATTATTGTTATGACTGCCTTAATGATAGCATGACTGGATTAGATGCTGTTTATGTTTTCCGCATCTTTTCTATTGCGTTGTTAATGTTGAGACTTATGTGGGGCTTTGTTGCCTAATTTGTGTGAGCATGGGGTTTGTCCACGTCACTTTATGTTAGTACTTTGAGCTGAGTTGTATAAACTGATAGTTGGTCCGGTCTACGTGTTGTAGTTCCGTGACTAGAGACAAATTCTTATGTTATGTATTTAATGAGGTATTTCAGTTAGCTGTTTTATTACAATTACATACAAGCAATGTTTTTATTAACTGATTAATAAGCAAGTTGGTAATGATAATGACATCATAATTGAAAAGAAAAAGATATTCTGCATTTTTAATTAAGCGCAGCTTAATACGATAGTATGATAACATTACCGGATATATACGTGTTTTTACATA
Organism: Gastrolobium villosum; assembly: GCA_032173675.1. Taxonomy (NCBI): domain Eukaryota; kingdom Viridiplantae; phylum Streptophyta; class Magnoliopsida; order Fabales; family Fabaceae; genus Gastrolobium; species Gastrolobium villosum. The sequence goes on from JAVKPL010012780.1 coordinate 47,755, forward strand.
CCACACTTTCAAACATAGTTCTAAAGTCATGTTCATGACTTCATGTCATCCTTAACCTTCAAGTTCTACTCTTTAACAAATGGATAAATCTCATATCGGATGTTGCAACTTCCACCGATAACCCTGCCTCCTTGTTGTCCATCACAACAACTTGGAAGTTCGCTAATTGCATCATCAAGACATTTCTTGCAACCGATGGTTGTAAGGTCTCTCGTGCACTGAGCTAACCCATAAACTTTCTCTGATACCCCAATCATTAGCTTTCCCGATGCATACATTTTAGGGTCCACAGAAGCTTTATAAGCAAGTACACTCAACAATTCCTTGGTCATGTAGTTGAACATGTTAGGATCACTCACTTTTTGCCCGTTCCACAAAAAGAACCTGTTTGCCTCATCAATCTTGCCATTGAAATCGGTGTCCAAATATTTGAACAAACAGTTATCGTACCATATGATGGTACCTTTGTTGTATGGACAAAGATTGAGGATTTCTTTGGTTGCTTCAGAAACACAAGTTTTGCATTCTGAGGCTGAGACATCGCCCCTGCAAAGAGAGAGTCCATATGCTTTTTGATTTTGGTATTGGCCAACTGAGACAACACCAAAGCCTGTCGGAGGGGTTTTGTCGATAAGTGAGTTGATGAGTGTTTTCAAGTTTGATTCATAGAGACTGTGAGATGTGAAGTTCTCTGAGCTTGAACAGAAATGGAAGATAGGATCAGCTCCAAAAGATGTTTGGAGGATTAGAGCTAAGGTCAGGGGGAAAAGAATAATGGTAGAGAACTTCAAGGAATACATTTTGGATGAAGGTGATCCAAGAAAATATTTGTTTATGATAGTTTTGCTTTTGGGATTGTGAAGAGAGAGCCTATTTAAAGAGAAAATCCTTTGCTTGGCCTATGAGGAAAAATTTGGAACACTGACCAAAATATCACTGTTTACCAACTTTTTTAACTAAATGCCACGCGAACAGTGTTATTTCTCAATCTGACACGGGGGCCAGTTCGCTACCCGGTATAGCGAACTCGGTTTGCTGACGTGTCACATTTTTAGTGGATAACAAGTATCAAATTAAAAAAAAAAAATGAAGTTCGCCTACCATATAAGCGAACTTGGTTAAAATCAACTTGTTGTCCACTAAAAACGTGACACGTTAGCAAATCGAGTTCGCTACACCGGGTAGCGAACTTGGCCCCGTGGCAGATTGAGAAATAATATTTTCGCGTGGCATTTAGGTAAAAAAGTTGATGAACAGTGGCATTTTGGGCACTGTTCCGAAAAATTTAAGTAATTGACATTTTCTATTGACCATTTTAAATAGACAGATCGGCAGCACCATGTCAAAATTTGGCCAAGCCTTGACAATTTGGAATTAGGATAACGTCGCTGTCTATCTTTGGTTTCTTACTCAGCCATCAAAAGTTACAAATTCAAGCATGGATTCATTCCTTTTAAATATTTTCAGAATATGGTTTCTTCTTTTTGGCCATTTCAAATATGATTAATATCTTGTTTAGTTTGACATAAATGTAAATTATCTTATAATTAATAGATTTATGATAAATAATGTTTACGGGAAAATTCTACTAAAGCACCTTGTACAGTAAATTTGCATCAATTAAAAATGAATCAATTATTGGAAAGGAAGCGGACACTATATATACCTGTATGAGGAGCGTGTCTTGACCATCATATTATTAGACTGCTAACATTAAGTGTTGAATATCCTTATAAGCTATATGTAAGATATTTCGATCGAATATTTGGATTAAGTGTTCAATTGGCACGATACGTGTTTGTTCAATATATATAAATAAGTGAGACGTCAGAATTCAAACTAATCACATTATGTTAATTAATGTGCTACAGTCAATGAGCGAGGGAGGGGTTAGCCGGGCGATTATAGCTCCCCTTCAAAAATTTATGTAAGTATTTAGTAATGGTATCATTTTCTATTTTTTAATAGGCGGGGTTAAAGTATGTGTTCGATCCTTCCCAATATCATCTGATCGATAGAGGTTAAAAGCTCTAATCCCAGGACCCGCGTCGAATCAGACTAGTCACGAAGCGATGAACAGATTGAAATATTAAAAAAAAAAATTATTTTCTGTGTTCTATTCATATATCTAATGTTCGCCCCATCTTCAAAATTTAGAATAGCCTTTACATGTAAACACCACTTCTATAATTTTGCTCCCTACAAAAAAAAAAAAATCTAGTTCCGCGGTTGGCTATAATATGTTGTGCATGACCAAACATCTCTCAAAATCACAATTCTCTCTATTGGGACTTAGAAAGCAAAATGTGTAAACTATCGAAGCATCAGGATAATGCTATACATGCAGTGTCCTCTTAACAGTAATCTACATTTTATTTTGGCCGGGTTTATACGGCATACCGCATTTCAGTTTTAGAAAAAGACAAAATGGACGGAATGAAAAGATCTAATTAAAGGTATCGTAAAATACGTGATGGTGGTAATCAACCCACTGAAGCCAGCACTAGCTAGTGCATAATCACCTAATGTCAATGGACTATGGTGCATCGCTAGCATTGTCTTATACATATTTTTTAATTTTCCCCGGCCGGTAGTGAGGCAAGCAAAATAACCAAAAAGACTGAACAGAATCATGAACCGAACCGAATCTCCCTTAAAATAATCGGTTTTTAAAAATCAGTTCATGAATCAAACCGGTTTTTAAAGAACTAGTTCATGAACTGAATCGGTTTTTAGAACCAGTTTATGAATCGAACAATTTTGAACTGAACCGAACCATTTTTAAATCGAACTAAATTGATTTTTATAACTTTATTTTTTAATTTTTAATTTTTTTTCAAAATAGGATCGACCCGAACCGGTCTTGAACCGAACCGAACCGATTTTGAACCAAACCGAACCATTTTCGAACTGAACCATTTAAACCAATTCAGTTCGGTTTCAATTCAGTTCGGTTTTAATTCAGTTCGGTTTTTCAAAAAATTCGGTTCGGTTCGACCCATGCACATCCCTAAATCTCAGTATATATGTTCCTCCAATAAGTTACCCTGAAACTTTGAATTGTAGGATTGCCGTAATTATTAACCCACATTCATATCCATACAACACTCTCGTCCGTCATGAAGATAGAATTTCTATGGCTTTGTATAGCTCCACTAGGTTTCATACTCCACCACATCTCCAACTATTATCACTTTTGTCTTTTTCCTTATTCCTCACATGGGTTACAAAGGCGTTCCTCCATGTTATGCTAACTAACAATTAATACATCAAGTTAAAAGTTGTTGAATAAACTTTAAATGTTTTGTTAGTTTTATATTTAATAGTCTTAATTAAGCAGTCATGTGTTTAGGAAAGTGAAAGGCCAAGAGTTGTGAGAAAGTGAAAGGCCAAGAGTTGTGAGAAAGTGAAAGGCCAAGAGTTAGAGAGGCCAAGAGTTGGAAGTTTTAGTTTTGTGGTTTATGGCTAATTTAATGTTTGGTTCATGTAAAGGCAATCTAGTGCCTATATAAACTAATCCATATTGTAAGCAACATATCACAAGAAAAAAGAGAAATACAAGTTTTGTCTTCTCCACAAGAAATAGTTGTTTTTATTTTAAGTTCTACATTATAGTGTTACCACAAATTGGTATCAAAGCTATGGAGAGGGGGAGTGATATGGCACTACCTAAGTTGACGAAGGAGAACTACGAGAATTGGAGCATCCAGATGAAGGCTCTTCTCGGATCCCAGGACGCTTGGGAGAATGTTCAAGCAGGTTTTGTAGAACCACAGGACACTGGAGGCCATTCGGCAGCTCAAACCAAAGCGTTGAAAGAGACGCGTGCAAAAGACAAGCTGGCGTTATTCATGCTCTTCCGAGCTGTAGACGAATCCGGGTTCGAGAAGATAGCAAATTGTGAGACCTCAAAGGCAGCCTGGGACATCTTAGCAAATGTCTATAGAGGAGCTAACCGGGTTAAACAAGTCCGGCTTCAAACCCTTCGTGCCGAGTTGGAGGGAATGAAGATGAAGGACACGGAAGGAGTATCCGGGTTCGTTGCCCGGGTTCAAGGAATTGTGAACCAGTTAAAACGGAATGTAGAAGATGTACCTGACACCAGAGTGGTGGAGAAAATCTTGAGATCTTTGACAGACCAGTTCGAAAACGTGGTTTGTGCCATAGAGGAGTCCAAGGACCTGTCTACACTCACCATTGACGAGTTGGCGGGTTCCCTTGAAGCGCATGAACAAAGAAAGAAGAAGAAGGAGGAAACTCTTGAGCAGGCACTTCAGACCAAAGCAACAATTAAAGATGAGAAGATGCTCTATTCTCAAAATTTTCGAGGTAGAGGACGTGGCCGCGGTGGACGAGGTACTAGCCGTGGTGGTAGAGGTCGAGGCCGAAGTCAAGAAGTGTATAGTGATGAGGTAGGACAGTCAAATCAACAAAACTGGAGAGGAAGAGGACGAGGTCGACGAGGAGGTCGGTCACATTATTCAAACATCGAGTGTTACAAATGTGGAAAGTTTGGTCACTATGCAAAAGATTGTAACTCGGACAAGTGTTACAACTGTGGCAAAGTCGGACATTTTGCAAGAGAATGCAGAGAGGAGAAAAAGGTGGAGGAGACGTCCAACCTAGCCACAGAAGGCGAGATGAAGGATAGTGTCTTGTTAATGACACACAGTAAAGGAAGACCAGACGATGACATGGAGTGGTATCTTGACACGGGTGCGAGCAACCACATGTGCGGACATAAGGACTTCTTCAAGGAGATGAGAAAGGTGGAAACCGGACATGTTTCGTTCGGGGATGCCTCAAAGGTTGAGGTAAAAGGCCGAGGTACGATCTGTTTCCTACAAAAGGACGGGTTAATTGGCTCAATTCGAGATGTGTACTATGTACCCGACCTAAAAAGCAATATTTTAAGCATGGGTCAACTGATGGAGAAAGGTTACTCGGTTATTATGAAAGACCGGGTATTGTATTTGAAAGATGAGCAAGGTCGGCTGATAGTTCGGGTTCAAATGGGTAAAAATCGTATGTATAAACTAAATCTGAAATGTATACAGGTTGAATGTTTACAAGCCGAGGTGGAAGATAAGGCGTCACTTTGGCATCTCCGGTTTGGTCACCTACATTATGGTGGTCTAACCGAGTTGGCAAAGAAGAAGATGGTGGAAGGGTTACCTGACATCAACTTTGAAGGAAAGTTTTGTGAGAGTTGTGTACTTGGCAAGCATGCCAGGACCACGTTTCAGAAGATGGCAAGATTCCGGGCTAAGCAACCTCTGGAACTAATACATACCGACTTGTGTGGACCCATCAATCCGGGTTCCTTCAGCGGTAAGAAGTATTTTATTTCCTTTATTGATGATTTCTTACGGAAAACTTGGGTTTACTTTCTGAAGGAGAAGTCCGAGGTGTTTGATGTGTTCAAAAGGTTCAAGGTGATGATTGAGAAGGCAACAGGAAGCTATATCAAATCGGTGCGGTCTGATAGAGGTGGGGAATATACCTCAACAGCGTTTATGTCTTTCTGTGAGGAACATGGGATAAGGAGGTTTCTAACAGCACCATACTCACCACAACAGAATGGCGTGGCTGAAAGGAAGAACCGGACTATTCTTGACATGGTTCGGTCAATGCTGAAGAACAAAAGGATGCCGAAGGAGTTTTGGGCGGAAGCTGTGCAGTGTGCTGTGTATGTGCAGAACCGATGTCCACATTCGAACTTGGATGATAAAACTCCACAGGAAGCATGGAGTGGTCAAAAGCCTTCAGTGGCTCATCTCAGAGTTTTTGGCAGTATAGCCTATGCACACATACCGGACCAGCTCAGAACCAAGCTCGAGGATAAAAGCAAGAAATATGTTTTTATTGGATATGATGAAAAAATAAAGGGGTATAAGCTGTTTGACCCCGTCAACAAGAAAGTCATAGTAAGCAGAGATGTAAAGCTCAATGAAGCAAATGAGTGGGACTGGAACAATTCTTCTGAGGTAAACTTTGAAGACGGAATCTCAACACAAATTATCAACCCGGCAAGTCCTGAAGCTTCTGATGATGAAGATGAGGTACGACAACCCAGGATGCGAAGCATACAAGACATATATGAGTCAACAAGTGAGGTACATTTTGTTTGTCTTCTTGCAGACTCTGAGAACATAAGTTTTGAAGAAGCCATCCGAGATAAGAAATGGCAAGATGCCATGGATGAAGAGATAGAAGCTATTGACCGAAATAACACATGGGAGTTAGCCGAGCTACCAGAAGGAAGTCGGCCCATTGGAGTGAAGTGGGTGTTCAAGAAGAAGATGAATGCTCAAGGGGAGATAGAACGATATAAAGCTCGACTAGTTGCAAAAGGTTATAAGCAGAAGGCTGGAATTGACTATGACGAGGTGTTTTCCCCTGTTACAAGGATGGAGACAATTCGGCTACTCATCTCACAGGCTGCTCAATACAGATGGCCAATGCATCAAATGGATGTAAAGTCGGCATTTTTGAATGGTGTTCTTGAAGAAGAAGTTTATGTGGAACAACCGCCGGGCTACATGAAGGCAGGAGAAGAGAAGAAGGTGCTGAGATTGAAGAAAGCACTTTACGGGTTGAAGCAAGCACCACGGGCATGGAATGCTCGTATTGACAAATATTTCAAGGAGAATGGACTTGAAAAATGTCCATATGAACATGCTGTTTATGTCAAGAAAAATGGAGGAGACTTGTGTAAGAACCCGCACCGTTAATTAAGGTAATTAGTGAATTAATTATGATAATTAGGAAATAATTCCATAATTGACCCTTATAATTATTAATGGGCTTAGATAATTATATTGAGTGAGTAAAAATGCTGAAAGTCGCCTTTCAGAGGAAAAGCGCAGATACCGGTTCTGCTACTCGGTATAAATGCGTACCGGAAAAGTATCCCGGAAAATTATAACGAATGCATGATAATTACTAGAATATTATGTAGGACTTGTAAAACAAGTTTCAAGTCAAAATGACGTAATCTGATGCCAGAACTGATACTGGCTATGGAAAAGCGCGTACCAGAAAGGTGCTCCGAAAAATAAAATAAAAATATGAAAAATCTTAGAAAAATGCGTAGGTCTAGATTTCAAAGTTTGGGATCAATATCTTTTACTTTGCGATTAAGGCTAATACTGCGCGAGGTGGCCAAACCTCTATAAATTCATTAGTTGGCACATGATCCTAGGTCAAGTTTTTGCCTCCTACGTGCCTTCTTCTTTGTGTGGCAGCTGCTGAGTTTGCCACCTTCTCCTCCCTCATTCTTTTGAGCCAAGACTCCATTTTTACTCTTGGTTTCTTCTCCTTCTTCCTTCCTACACACTTGTGATCATCCTTGTGAGAGTGAAAGGAGTGTTCTTGGGCAGTGTCCACTGCTGTGTGTGTGTAGTTAGTGAGCTGAGTTTGAAGCTTTTGTGATGGCTACTTTGTGGTAGTCATTGTAAGCTTCATAGTGCCTTCTTGTGGTGTAAGAACCCACCCTGAAGTGCCATTTTCGTGCTCCTACTTAGGCTGAGTTTGAAGTGTCTTGAGTGAGCTCCAAGAGCAGCCTTGCCTCTGTTTTGAGCTTTGGTAAGTTCCCTCACCTTTGATCTTAAGTTTCAATGCTTAAAGTTGGTGTCTTGGCCATGTTTAAAGAGTGAACAAGAGGGTATAGGGTATATGAACCTAAAATGAACTAAAGATGCATGCTTTAACGTGTACATGTGTTAAAAGTTGGACCTTTGGGATGGATATTCACGAAATGCAGAAACTGCATTCTGTCGTGAGATATCCGGATATTCGTCGAACAGATATCCGGATATCAGTATCCGGATATGGTATCCGGATATTGATATCCGGATATGGGATCTGGGTATCCGGATATGACATATCCGGATATGTCCAGTGTGATATCCGGATATGACATATCCGGATATGTTCTTCATGATATCCGGATATCCTGGGTTCTGCGCAGACAGTAGCTTCACTGTATGAACAGTAAGCTATGGGGTGTGTGTGGACCCTAGTTTAAGGAAGTTGAACTTCTGTAATAAATGGGCTAAGTCAGAATCATATGATTAAGGGCTTATGGCTTTGTTGGAAGCCTTAAGACGTAAAACGTAAAAGAAAGGCGTAGTCTTTAAGTTGTATGCATGTTGTGCATTAATATTGACTTGATAAATGGTCCATATCAGATTGTGATACTGCTGGTTGAGGACTAGTGAGTGGTTGGACTCTTGGCTTGGATAGCTAGCTTGCAAGGTAAGCTTTCGTGTCCTCGGTTTAGCCATTTTGATGTTCCACCATGTCCCATGGGGATGGGTTTATGCATGCTGTGTTACATGCTTTGATTATTTTGAAATGCTGTTGAGCTGTTTATATGTAATGAGCTATTATGATATGCATGTGGTGTCCACCTATACGGTAAGCCTGAGTATGTAGTACATACAAGATGGTGAGGCTGTGGTGAGGTACAGGTAGCGTCCTGGTACTCATGTAGGCATAGACGTATTCCTACATTTCTCTGGCCAGTAGATTTGATATGCACACATGACATGATTAATTGCTGCATCGCATAGTTTTGGAACTTATATTGTAAATACTGTTTTTGAACTTATATTACACATGTAAGTGAGCTTGGGGTGGAGACTCCTTGAGGACCCCTTGTCTTACTGAGATTTCTTGTTAGAGATCTCACCCCACGTTTGGGGACGCTTATTTCAGGATCAGGTAATGTTGAGGGCTCGGGTGGCAGGAGGCCAGAGCTGAGTTGATTTGATGATATGCTGATTGCTGTTTTTATTTCCGACTGTTGTTTATGTTTTCTGTTGAGATTATGTTATGACTGTTATTGGGCTTTGTTGCCTTATTTGGTGAGCATGGGGTTTGTCCATGCCACATGTTTGACTTTGGTCTTTTAGGTTAATGTTGTAATTAAAGTATCAGGATTTTGACCCAGGCTACTTGTGTAGACCTGTGGCTTTAGATACTCACTTATTATATTTATGTACGAGGTATTCAGTTAGTTGTCTTGCAATTTACATACAGGCAGTATTTTTATGAAAATGATTAAGTAATCAAGTTGGTTAAGTTAATGACGTCATAATCGAATTAAAGAAAAAGTTATTCCGCATTTTTATTAAGCGTGGCTTAATACGATAGTGTGTTAACAATCCGGGTTAACACGGGCTGTTACATTTTATGGTATCAGAGCACTTTCTAGGGAAAAGCCTGTATGTGTTGCAATAACTTAGGAAGAGTCGTTGCGTGTCTACTTTGTGTTCTCTCTGACTGGTGTGTGTTATGATAATGCATGTGTGACCACATGGCGTGGGCCTGATCAACTCATTCTTTGTGTAACTTGTGCAGAGTCATGGTGCCACCAAGGAGGAACACTAGTACGAGCGAGGATCAATCGGATCCTATCCTGGCTGCATTAGCTGAGATGCAGGCGGCCCGACTAGCCGACCAGGAAGCCACGAGGCTGGCAAACCGGGCGATGCTGGACGCAATTCGAGATGCGAACCGGCAAACCACGGCAGAGGTTCTGGAGGAGAACCGGATGGCCAACATGACTATGATGAGGGTCATGTTGGAGGAGTTGAGGGCTGGTCCTGCTGCGGGCCAGGGTCCTCCACCACCTCCACCGCCGCCACCGCCTCCACCTCCGCCTAGTCAACAGGAGGACTCCCAGAGCCAGATGGGTGAGGGTAGTCACTTGACGGGGGCCATGCAGACTATCCCCGTACTTGCTGAGGATCGTGACGAGATCGATCGCCGGCTGAATGCTTTCCGCAAGCATAAGCCACCTTCATTCGACGGATCGTATGATCCCATTGCTGCTGCTAGATGGCTTCAGGCGCTAGACAAGATTTTCCGGATCATGCAGTGCACCGATCCGCAGAAGCTGTTGTTCGCCACTTATATGCTGGAGGGCGAGGCCCATGAGTGGTGGACCAACCTTTCTCAGGTCTACGAGATGCAGGGCCATGTGATGACGTGGCCATTCTTCGAGGAGAGCTTCCTGGGTCAGTACTTCCCTTATGACTCACAGGAGAGGAAGCAGGGGGAGTTTGACCGGTTGGTTCAGGGCTCGATGTCTGTCGACGAGTACCTGGCCAAGTTTAATGAGCTGGTGAAGTTTTCACACTTCAGGATGGCGAGGCCTACTCCTACATTCTTGGCTGCTAAGTTCCGCAGGGGACTTAATGAGGATATTGCTGGTTACTTAGCTGGGTCTGCATCCAGAGATTTTGGGACACTGGTCCAGCAGTGTCGTGATATTGAGGACTTCTACAGCACGAGTAAGGCCAAGAAGGCCAAGATGGAGGTACCACAGGGTACCGGCGGTTCCACTCCCTGGAAGAGTAAAAATTTTGCGAACAAGGGCAAGGGCAAACCACCGTTGGCGGCTAAGCAAGCGCCAAACCAGTTCAGAAAGACTGCTGTTCAGGGGAACGCCGCTAGACCTCCTGCTCCCAGATGTTCTGGATGCGGGAAGTCACATTTTGGGCCGTGTTCTACCGGTCAGCTGATTTGCTTCCAGTGTGGCAAGGAGGGCCACTACTCCAGAGATTGCCCGACGGCGAGAGTTGCTGCAGTGCAGGCTGTGCCATTGCAGATGGTTCCTACTGGGGCACCAGCCGTGCCACCTACTACGGGACGAGTCTACACACTTGATCGTCAGCAGTCGGACAGAGCTCCGAACCTGGTCAGAGGTACTGTTACCATTGGTGGATCAACTATTGATGTTTTGTTTGATTCCGGGGCAACGCACTCTTTTGTTGCTACCCCTATTGCTGTGGGGCTTGAGTTGCCCAGTGATGTGCTTTCTCCACCGATGCGGGTTACCACCGCCACCGGAGAAAAATGTTTGACCTCCACTGTTCATCGCGATGTAGCGTTTCAGTGGGATGGCCGTGATTTCTCGGTAGATCTGATAGGATTGACGATGGCCAACCTTCAAATTATTCTGGGCATGGATTGGTTGTCCAGAAACTGTGCAATGATTGACTGTTGTGCCAAGAAAGTGGTGATGTCTCCGGGTGGGTCCACAGCCAGTTCCTCACCGTTCATTTCAGTCCTGCAGGCGAGGAGGGCCTTGAGAGCAGGGGCATTTGGCTATGTCATGTTGGGAGGTTTGGTGAGTGGGACACAGGAGGATCTCACTGGCATTCCTGTGGTGAAGGAGTTCCTCGAGGTGTTTCCTGAGGAGATTCCTGAGTTTCCACCACAGAGGGAGATAGAGTTCTCCATCGACCTATTGCCTGGTGTGGGGCCTATATCGTTGGCTCCATACCGGATGTCGCCACCAGAGTTGGCGGAGCTGAAGAAGCATATTGAGGAGCTTTCAGCGAAAGACTTTATTCGGCCGAGTGTGTCTCCCTGGGGAGCACCGGTCATTTTTGTTAAAAAGAAAGATGGGACCATGCGGTTGTGCACCGACTACAGACAGTTGAACAAGGTGACAATCAAGAACAAGTATCCTCTTCCACGCATTGATGATTTGCTGGATCAGCTCAGGGGTGCTTGTGTGTATTCCAAGATTGATCTCCGGTCCGGTTATCATCAGATACGGGTAAAGCCGGAGGATGTCCCAAAGACAGCATTTCGCTCGAGGTACGGGCACTACGAGTACTTGGTGATCCCGTTTGGACTCACCAATGCACCCGCAGTGTTCATGGACTACATGAACAGAATCTTCCAGCCGTACCTGGATCAGTTTGTGATCGTCTTCATTGACGACATCTTGATCTACTCCAAGACGGAGGAGGAGCATACCGAGCACTTGAAGATTGTGTTGCAAGTGCTAAAAGAGAAGAAGCTCTATGCGAAGCCGTCAAAATGCGAGTTTTGGCTCAAGGCGGTGAAATTTCTGGGTCATGTGATTTCTGCTAATGGAGTTGCAGTTGATCCTAACAAGATTGAGGCCGTGATGGATTGGGAGAGGCCCAAGACGGTTACAGAAGTGAGAAGCTTCTTGGGTTTGGCCGGGTACTATCGGAGGTTCATAGAAGGATTCTCCAAGATGGTGCTACCGATGACTCGCCTTACCCGAAAGGAGACTCCATTCGTGTGGACACATGAATGTGAGGAGTGTTTCCAGGAGTTGAAGGAGAGACTGACTACTGCTCCTGTGTTAGTCCTTCCTGATCCTGCGGAGCAATTCGAGTTATACTGCGATGCCTCTGGTAAAGGACTTGGCTGTGTGCTGATGCAGAAAGGGAAAGCGGTTGCTTACGCTTCAAGACAGTTAAAACCTCATGAGGAGAACTACCCGACTCACGACTTGGAGTTGGCAGCCATTGTTTTTGCTTTCAAGATTTGGAGGCATTACCTGTTTGGCATGAAGTTTGCTGTTTTCAGTGATCACAAGAGCCTGAAGTATCTGTTTGACCAGAAGGAGTTGAACATGAGACAGCGTAGATGGATGGAGTTTTTGAAGGACTACGACTTTGAGTTGAGGTATCACCCTGGCAAGGCCAATGTGGTAGCCGATGCTTTGAGTCGGAAATCCGTGAGCTTATCCAGCTTAATGATGAACGACTACGAGATGATCGAGAAGTTCAGAGACTTGAGAGTGAACTCCTTGTTTGGGGGCGCGCTACTCGAAATGGAAACAGCAGAAGTGATTAATGAGCTGATGGAAAAGATCAAAGAGGCGCAAGTGCAAAGAGAGTGCCTCGATTATGTGAAGAACCAGGACGGTGTGTCTTGGAACGAGGACGGATTGCTGCTGTTCCAGAAGAGGATTGTTATTCCTCGAGGGCCATTGACCGAAGAGGTTATGACAGAGGCTCATAAGGGCCGGTTCACTATCCACCCTGGTGCCACAAAAATGTACCAGGACTTAAAGAGAAATTTTTGGTGGCCGGGCATGAAGAAGGACATAGCGATCTACGTGTCCAAATGCCTTATTTGTCAGAAAGTGAAGATCGAGCACCAGAAACCGTCTGGTAAACTTCAACCTCTGGAGATTCCACAGTGGAAGTGGGAGAGTATTTCCATGGACTTCGTGGTGGGATTGCCTAAAACTCAGGCTGGTTGTGACTCTATTTGGGTCATAGTGGACAGATTGACCAAGTCTGCCCATTTTCTTCCAGTGAAGGTGAGCTTCACTACAGAGCAGTTGGCCAAACTATATGTCCGTGAGATTGTGAGGCTTCACGGGGTGCCCGAGAGTATCATCAGTGATAGGGACCCGAAGTTCACATCTCGGTTCTGGGAGGCGCTGCAGGAGGCTTTTGGTACGCAATTGAGATTGAGTACCGCCTATCACCCTCAGACTGACGGACAGACTGAGCGGACCATCCAGACATTGGAGGACATGTTGAGAGCTTGCACGTTGGAGCAGGGTTCTGCATGGGATAGGTACCTTCCGTTGGTTGAATTCTCGTACAACAACAGTTTTCATGCTAGTCTGGGCATGGCACCCTACGAGGCGCTGTATGGTAGGAGGTGTCGGACTCCTACCTGCTGGTCTGAGGTTGGAGATAAAGAGTTATTTGGATTGGACTTCGTCCAAGATACTACCCTACAGATCCAGATGATCAGGGAAAAGTTAAAGCAGGCGCAGAATCGTCAGAAAAGCTACTATGATGTCAAGCATCGACCACTGGAGTTCAGTGAGGGTGAGCACGTGTTTGTGAAACTTTCACCTGTCACCGGTGTTGGACGGGCACTCGGAGTGAGGAAGTTGAGCCCGCGATTCATTGGGCCCTACCAGATCCTTGGTAGAGTAGGACCAGTTGCCTATCGACTCGCCTTACCTCCGAACCTAGCCAACATCCACGACGTGTTTCACGTGTCTCAGCTTCGAAAGTACATAGCAGATCCTTCGCACGTGGTGCAGCCGGATGATGTGGAGGTTCGGGAGAACCTAAAGACTCCCGTCGGACCACTCAAGATTCTCGACCGAGGCGAGAAGCAGCTCAGAAGCAAGATCATTCCGATGGTCAAGGTGCAGTGGACTGGGCGTAGTCCCGAGGAGTGTACCTGGGAGCGAGAGGATGAGCTTCTCCGACAGTATCCCGACTTTCGAGACAGGTATGTTTCTGATTTTGAGGACAAAATCCTTAAAAAGGTGGGGTGAATGTAAGAACCCGCACCGTTAATTAAGGTAATTAGTGAATTAATTATGATAATTAGGAAATAATTCCATAATTGACCCTTATAATTATTAATGGGCTTAGATAATTATATTGAGTGAGTAAAAATGCTGAAAGTCGCCTTTCGGAGGAAAAGCGCAGATACCGGTTCTGCTACTCGGTATAAATGCGTACCGGAAAAGTATCCCGGAAAATTATAACGAATGCATGATAATTACTAGAATATTATGTAGGACTTGTAAAACAAGTTTCAAGTCAAAATGACGTAATCTGATGCCAGAACTGATACTGGCTATGGAAAAGCGCGTACCAGAAAGGTGCTCCGAAAAATAAAATAAAAATATGAAAAATCTTAGAAAAATGCGTAGGTCTAGATTTCAAAGTTTGGGATCAATATCTTTTACTTTGCGATTAAGGCTAATACTGCGCGAGGTGGCCAAACCTCTATAAATTCATTAGTTGGCACATGATCCTAGGTCAAGTTTTTGCCTCCTACGTGCCTTCTTCTTTGTGTGGCAGCTGCTGAGTTTGCCACCTTCTCCTCCCTCATTCTTTTGAGCCAAGACTCCATTTTTACTCTTGGTTTCTTCTCCTTCGTCCTTCCTACACACTTGTGATCATCCTTGTGAGAGTGAAAGGAGTGTTCTTGGGCAGTGTCCACTGCTGTGTGTGTAGTTAGTGAGCTGAGTTTGAAGCTTTTGTGATGGCTACTTTGTGGTAGTCATTGTAAGCTTCATAGTGCCTTCTTGTGGTGTAAGAACCCACCCTGAAGTGCCATTTTCGTGCTCCTACTTAGGCTGAGTTTGAAGTGTCTTGAGTGAGCTCCAAGAGCAGCCTTGCCTCTGTTTTGAGCTTTGGTAAGTTCCCTCACCTTTGATCTTAAGTTTCAATGCTTAAAGTTGGTGTCTTGGCCATGTTTAAAGAGTGAACAAGAGGGTATAGGGTATATGAACCTAAAATGAACTAAAGATGCATGCTTTAACGTGTACATGTGTTAAAAGTTGGACCTTTGGGATGGATATTCACGAAATGCAGAAACTGCATTCTGTCGTGAGATATCCGGATATTCGTCGAACAGATATCCGGATATCAGTATCCGGATATGGTATCCGGATATTGATATCCGGATATGGGATCTGGGTATCCGGATATGACATATCCGGATATGTCCAGTGTGATATCCGGATATGACATATCCGGATATGTTCTTCATGATATCCGGATATCCTGGGTTCTGCGCAGACAGTAGCTTCACTGTATGAACAGTAAGCTATGGGGTGTGTGTGGACCCTAGTTTAAGGAAGTTGAACTTCTGTAATAAATGGGCTAAGTCAGAATCATATGATTAAGGGCTTATGGCTTTGTTGGAAGCCTTAAGACGTAAAACGTAAAAGAAAGGCGTAGTCTTTAAGTTGTATGCATGTTGTGCATTAATATTGACTTGATAAATG
>JAVKPL010012781.1:0-63108 GCA_032173675.1 Gastrolobium villosum
TCCATTTCTGCCTTAAGCCTTGGGGTAAGTTATCTCACCATGATCATGAGTTTATCTTGCTTAAAGGTGGTGTCTTGGCATGTAAAAGATTAAAATGAAGTAACCAACACCTAAATGAACTTGTATATGCTTAAAGATGCATGCTTTAACGTGTACATGTGTTAAAAGTTGGATCTTTGGGATGGATATTCACGAAATGCAGAAACTGCATTCTGTCGTGAGATATCCGGATATTCGTCGAACAGATATCCGGATATCAGTATCCGGATATGGTATCCGGATATTGATATCCGGATATGGGATCTGGGTATCCGGATATGACATATCCGGATATGTCCAGTGTGATATCCGGATATGACATATCCGGATATGTTCTTCATGATATCCGGATATCCTGGGTTCTGCGCAGACAGTAGCTGTACTGTATGAACAGTAAGCTAATGGGTGTGTGTGGACCCTAGTTTAAGGAAGTTGAACTTCTGTAATAAAAGGACTAAGTCAGAATCATATGATTAAGGGCTTATGGCTTTGTTGGAAGCCTTAAGACGTAAAACGTAAAGGAAAGGCGTAGTCTTTAAGTTGTATGCATGTTGTGCATTAATATTGACTTGATAAATGGTCCATATCAGATTGTGATACTGCTGGTTGAGGACTAGTGAGTGGTTGGACTCTTGGCTTGGATAGCTAGCTTGCAAGGTAAGCTTTCGTGTCCTCGGTTTAGCCATTTTGATGTTCCACCATGTCCCATGGGGATGGGTTTATGCATGCTGTGTTACATGCTTTGATTATTTTGGAAATGCTGTTGAGCTGTTTATATGTAATGAGCATTATGATATGCATGTGGTGTCCACCTAGACGGCAATCCTGAGTATGTAGTACATACAAGATGGAGAAGCATGTGGGTGAGGTGCAGGTAGTATCCATGTACTCATGTAGGCATAGACGTATTCCTACATTTCTCTGGCCAGTAGATTTGAAAGCACACATGACATGATTAATTGCTGCATCGCATGATTTTAGAACTTATACTGTAATACTGTTTTTGGAACTTATATTACACATGTAAGTGAGCTTGGGGTGGAGACTCCTTGAGGACCCCTTGTCTTACTGAGATTTCTTGTTAGAGATCTCACCCCACGTTTGGGGAATGCTTATTTCAGGATCAGGTAATGTTGAGGGCTCAGGTGGCAGGAGGCCAGAGCTGAGCTGATAATTATGCTGATGTGCTGTCTTGCTGGATTGACTGCTGTTATGTTTTCCGCTTATTTATATTTTCTGCTCTGTTTATGTTAAGCTTATGTTGAGACTATTTGTGGGCTTTGTTGCCTTATTTGGTGAGCATGGGGTTTGTCCATGCCACATGGTTGTGTTAATATCTTTTAATTCGATGTTGTAATTGAAGTATCAGGATTTTGACCCAGGCTGCATGTTGTAGTCCTGTGGTTTTAGATACTCACATTATATTTATGTACGAGGTATTCAGTTATTTGTCTTGCAATTTACATACAGGCAGTGTTTTATGAAATTAATTAAGTAATCAAGCTGGTTAAGTTTAATGACGTCATAATTGAATTAAAGAAAAAGTTATTCCGCATTTTAATTAAGCGTGGCTTAATACGATAGTGTGTTAACAATCCGGGTTAACACGGGCTGTTACATTTTATGGTATCAGAGCACTTTCTAGGGAAAAGCCTGTATGAATTGCAATAACTTAGGATGTGTCGTTGCGTGTCTACTTTGTGTTCACTCTGACTGGTGTGCGTTACGATAATGCATATGTGATCACATGGCGTGGGCCTGATCAACTCATTCTTTGTGTAACTTGTGCAGAGTCATGGTGCCACCGAGGAGGAACACGAGTACGAGCGAGGATCAGACGGATCCTGTCCTGGCTGCATTAGCTGAGATGCAGGCGGCCCGACTAGCCGACCAGGAAGCCACGAGGCTGGCGAACCGGGCGATGCTGGACGCTATACGAGATGCGAACCGGCAAACCACGGCAGAGGTTCTGGAGGAGAACCGGATGGCCAACATGACTATGATGAGGGTCATGTTGGAGGAGTTGAGGGCTGGTCCTGCTGCGGGCCAGGGTCCTCCACCACCTCCACCGCCGCCACCGCCTCCACCTCCGCCTAGTCAACAGGAGGACACCCAGAGCCAGATGGGTGAGGGTAGTCATTTGACGGGGGCTATGCAGACTATCCCCGTACTTGCTGAGGATCGTGACGAGATCGATCGCCGGCTGAATGCTTTCCGCAAGCATAAGCCACCTTCATTCGACGGATCGTATGATCCCATTGCTGCTGCTAGATGGCTTCAGGCGCTAGACAAGATTTTTCGGATCATGCAGTGCACCGATCCGCAGAAGCTGTTGTTCGCCACTTATATGCTGGAGGGCGAGGCCCATGAGTGGTGGACCAACCTTTCTCAGGTCTACGAGATGCAGGGTCATGTGATGACGTGGCCATTCTTCGAGGAGAGCTTCCTGGGTCAGTACTTCCCTTATGACTCACAGGAGAGGAAGCAGGGGGAGTTTGACCGGTTGGTACAGGGCTCGTTGTCTGTTGACGAGTACCTGGCCAAGTTTAATGAGCTGGTGAAGTTTTCACACTTCAGGATGGCGAGGCCTACTCCTACATTCTTGGCTGCTAAGTTCCGCAGGGGACTTAATGAGGATATTGCTGGTTACTTAGCTGGGTCTGCATCCAGAGATTTTGGGACACTGGTCCAGCAGTGTCGTGATATTGAGGACTTCTACAGCACGAGTAAGGCCAAGAAGGCCAAGATGGAGGTACCACAGAGTACCGGCGGTTCCACTCCCTGGAAGAGTAAAAATTTTGCGAACAAGGGCAAGGGCAAGCAGATGGCGGCTAAGCAAGCGCCAAACTAGTTCAGAAAGACTGCCGCTCCGGGGAACACAGCTAGACCTCCTGCTCCCAGATGTTCGGGATGCGGGAAGTCACATTTTGGGCCGTGCTCTACCGGTCAGCTGATATGCTTCCAGTGTGGCAAGGAGGGCCACTATTCTAGAGATTGCCCGATGGCGAGAGTTGCTGCAGTGCAGGCTGTGCCGTTGCAGATGGTTCCTACTGGGGCACCAGCCGTGCCACCTACCACCGGACGAGTCTACACACTAGATCGTCAGCAGTCGGACAGAGCTCCGAACCTGGTCAGAGGTACTGTTACCATTGGTGGATCAGCTATTGATGTATTGTTTGATTCCGGGGCAACGCACTCTTTTGTTGCTACCCCTATTGCTGTGGGGCTTGAGTTGCCCAGTGATGTGCTTTCTCCACCGATGCGGGTTACCACCGCCACCGGAGAAAAATGTTTGACCTCCACTGTTCATCGCGATGTAGCGTTTCAGTGGGATGGCCGTGACTTCTTGGTAGATCTGATAGGATTACCGATGGCCAACCTTCAAATTATTTTGGGCATGGATTGGTTGTCCAGAAATTGTGCAATGATTGATTGCTGTGCCAAGAAAGTGGTGATGTCTCCGGGTGGGTCCACAGCCAGTTCCTCACCGTTCATTTCAGTCCTGCAGGCGAGGAGGGCCTTGAGAGCAGGGGCATTTGGCTATGTCATGTTGGGAGGTTTGGTGAGTGGGACACAGGAGGATCTCACTGGCATTCCTGTGGTGAAGGAGTTCCTCGAGGTGTTTCCTGAGGAGATTCCTGAGTTTCCACCACAGAGGGAGATAGAGTTCTCCATCGACTTATTGCCTGGTGTGGGGCCTATATCGTTGGCTCCATACCGGATGTCGCCACCAGAGTTGGCGGAGCTGAAGAAGCATATCGAGGAGCTTTCAGCAAAAGATTTTATTCGGCCGAGTGTGTCTCCCTGGGGAGCACCGGTCATATTTGTAAAAAAGAAAGATGGGACCATGCGGTTGTGCACCGACTACAGACAATTGAACAAGGTGACAATCAAGAACAAGTACCCTCTTCCACGCATTGATGATTTGCTGGATCAGCTCAGGGGTGCTTGCGTCTATTCCAAGATTGATCTCCGGTCCGGTTATCATCAGATACGGGTTAAGCCGGAGGATGTCCCAAAGACTGCGTTTCGCTCGAGGTACGGGCACTACGAGTACTTGGTGATCCCGTTTGGACTCACCAATGCACCCGCAGTGTTCATGGACTACATGAACAGAATCTTCCAGCCGTACCTGGATCAGTTTGTGATCGTCTTCATTGACGACATCTTGATCTACTCCAAGACGGAGGAGGAGCATACCGAGCACTTGAAGATTGTGTTGCAAGTGCTAAAAGAGAAGAAGCTCTATGCGAAGCCGTCAAAATGTGAGTTTTGGCTCAAGGCGGTGAAATTTCTGGGTCATGTAATTTCTGCTAATGGAGTTGCAGTTGATCCTAACAAGATTGAGGCCGTGATGGATTGGGAGAGGCCCAAGACGGTTACAGAAGTGAGAAGCTTCTTGGGTTTGGCAGGCTACTATCGGAGGTTCATAGAAGGGTTTTCCAAGATGGTGCTACCGATGACTCGCCTTACCCGAAAGGAGACTCCATTCGTGTGGACACATGAGTGTGAGGAGTGTTTCCAGGAGCTGAAGGAGAGACTGACTACTGCTCCAGTGTTAGTTCTTCCTGATCCTGCGGAGCAATTCGAATTATACTGCGATGCCTCTGGTAAAGGACTTGGCTGTGTGCTGATGCAGAAAGGGAAAGCGGTTGCTTACGCTTCAAGACAGTTGAAACCTCATGAGGAGAACTACCCGACTCACGACTTGGAGTTGGCAGCCATTGTTTTTGCTTTCAAGATTTGGAGGCATTACCTGTTTGGCATGAAGTTTGCTGTATTCAGTGATCACAAGAGCCTGAAGTACCTGTTTGACCAGAAGGAGTTGAACATGAGACAACGAAGATGGATGGAGTTCTTGAAGGACTACGACTTTGAGTTGAGGTATCATCCTGGCAAGGCCAATGTGGTAGCCGATGCTTTGAGTCGGAAATCCGTGAGCTTATCCAGTTTAATGATGAACGACTACGAGGTGATCGAGAAGTTCAGAGACTTGAGAGTGAACTCCTTGTTTGGGGGTGCACTGCTTGAGATGGAGACAGCAGAGGTGATTAATGAGCTGATGGAAAAGATCAAAGAGGCGCAAGTGCAAAGAGAGTGCCTCGATTATGTGAAGAACCAGGACGGTGTGTCTTGGAACGATGATGGATTGCTGCTGTTCCAGAAGAGGATTGTTATTCCTCGAGGGCCATTGACCGAAGAGGTTATGGCAGAGGCTCATAAGGGCCGGTTCACTATCCACCCTGGTGCTACAAAAATGTACCAGGACTTAAAAAGGAATTTTTGGTGGCCGGGCATGAAGAAGGACATAGCGGTCTACGTGTCCAAGTGTCTGATTTGTCAGAAGGTGAAGATCGAGCACCAGAAACCGTCTGGTAAACTTCAACCTCTGGAGATTCCACAGTGGAAGTGGGAGAGTATTTCCATGGACTTCGTGGTGGGATTGCCCAAAACTCAGGCTGGTTGTGACTCTATCTGGGTCATCGTGGACAGATTGACCAAGTCTGCCCATTTTCTTCCAGTGAAGGTGAGCTTCACTACAGAGCAGTTGGCCAAGCTATATGTCCGCGAGATTGTGAGGCTTCACGGGGTGCCCGAGAGTATCATCAGTGATAGGGACCCGAAGTTCACATCTCGGTTCTGGGAGGCGCTGCAGGAGGCTTTTGGTACGCAGTTGCGATTGAGTACCGCCTATCACCCTCAGACTGACGGACAGACTGAGCGGACCATCCAGACATTGGAGGACATGTTGAGAGCTTGCACGTTGGAGCAGGGTTCTGCATGGGATAGGTACCTTCCGTTGGTTGAATTTTCATACAACAACAGTTTTCATGCTAGTCTGGGCATGGCACCCTACGAGGCGCTGTATGGTAGGAGGTGTCGGACTCCTACTTGCTGGTCTGAGGTTGGAGATAAAGAGCTTTTCGGCTTGGACTTTGTACAAGATACTACCCTACAGATCCAGATGATCAGGGAAAAGTTGAAGCAGGCGCAGAATCGCCAGAAGAGCTACTACGATGTCAAGCATCGACCACTGGAGTTCAGTGAGGGTGAGCACGTGTTTGTGAAACTTTCACCTGTCACCGGTGTTGGACGGGCACTCGGCGTAAGGAAGTTGAGCCCGCGATTCATAGGGCCCTACCAGATCCTTGGTAGAGTAGGACCAGTTGCCTATCGACTCGCCTTACCTCCGAACCTAGCCAACATCCACGACGTGTTTCACGTGTCTCAGCTTCGAAAGTACATAGCAGATCCTTCGCACGTGGTGCAGCCGGATGACGTGGAGGTTCGGGAGAACCTAAAGACTCCCGTCGGACCACTCAAGATTCTCGATCGTGGCGAGAAGCAGCTGAGGAGCAAGATCATTCCGATGGTCAAAGTGCAATGGTCAGGAAGAACTCCTGAGGAGTGTACCTGGGAGCGAGAGGACGAGCTTCTCCGACAGTATCCCGACTTTCGAGACAGGTATGTTTCTGATTTTGAGGACAAAATCCTTAAAAAGGTGGGGTGAATGTAAGAACCCGCACCGCTAAGTAAGGTAATTAGTAAGTTAATTATGTTAATTAGGAAATAATTCCATAATTGACCCTAATAATTATTAAAGGGCTTAGACAATTATATTGAGTGAGTAAAAATGCTGAAAGTCGCTTTTCGGAAGAAAAGCGCAGATACCGGTTCTGCTACTCGGTATAAATGTATACCGGAAAAGTATCCCGGAAAATTATAACGAATGCATGATAATTACTAGAATATTATGTAGGACTTGTAAAACAAGTTTCAAGTCGAAATGACGTAATCTGATGCCAGAACTGATACTGGCTATGGAAAAGCGCGTACCGGAAAGGTGCTCCGAAAAATAAAATAAAAATATGACAAATCTTAGAAAAATGCGTAGGTCTAGAATCCGAAGTTTGGGATCAATATCTTTTACTTTGCGATTAAGGCTAATACTGCGCGATTAGTGCCTTGTGCCTATAAATAGACACATTATGGCACTAAACCCTAGGCCATACACAACTCTTACGTGAGTTTTCTGCAGCCATTGTGGCCAGCCCCCTTGTTCTTCATTTCTTCCCCTTTTCTCACCAAAGTCACCTCCTTTGATCATTGTTTCCCTTCTTGATCAAGTAAACACTTGAGTGTGGGCATTGGAGAGTGCTTAGTGTGCATTTTCTGAGTGGTGAAGTTCTGCTTGGGAGGGTAGTGAGGTCTGAGTTGTGGTTTTGGGTGGTGGGAGCCTTGTTCTTGAGTTGTGAAGCTTCAAGGAGCTTCCTTTGTGTTGAAAGGGGCAAGCTTTACACCATTTTCGTACACCTTGGTGTGGCCTGAGTTGAGGAGCTTGTGGAGAGCTCCAAGAGCTTCATACCTCTGTCCATTTCTGCCTTAAGCCTTGGGGTAAGTTATCTCACCATGATCATGAGTTTATCTTGCTTAAAGGTGGTGTCTTGGCATGTAAAAGATTAAAATGAAGTAACCAACACCTAAATGAACTTGTATATGCTTAAAGATGCATGCTTTAACGTGTACATGTGTTAAAAGTTGGATCTTTGGGATGGATATTCACGAAATGCAGAAACTGCATTCTGTCGTGAGATATCCGGATATTCGTCGAACAGATATCCGGATATCAGTATCCGGATATGGTATCCGGATATTGATATCCGGATATGGGATCTGGGTATCCGGATATGACATATCCGGATATGTCCAGTGTGATATCCGGATATGACATATCCGGATATGTTCTTCATGATATCCGGATATCCTGGGTTCTGCGCAGACAGTAGCTGTACTGTATGAACAGTAAGCTAATGGGTGTGTGTGGACCCTAGTTTAAGGAAGTTGAACTTCTGTAATAAAAGGACTAAGTCAGAATCATATGATTAAGGGCTTATGGCTTTGTTGGAAGCCTTAAGACGTAAAACGTAAAGGAAAGGCGTAGTCTTTAAGTTGTATGCATGTTGTGCATTAATATTGACTTGATAAATGGTCCATATCAGATTGTGATACTGCTGGTTGAGGACTAGTGAGTGGTTGGACTCTTGGCTTGGATAGCTAGCTTGCAAGGTAAGCTTTCGTGTCCTCGGTTTAGCCATTTTGATGTTCCACCATGTCCCATGGGGATGGGTTTATGCATGCTGTGTTACATGCTTTGATTATTTTGGAAATGCTGTTGAGCTGTTTATATGTAATGAGCATTATGATATGCATGTGGTGTCCACCTAGACGGCAATCCTGAGTATGTAGTACATACAAGATGGAGAAGCATGTGGGTGAGGTGCAGGTAGTATCCATGTACTCATGTAGGCATAGACGTATTCCTACATTTCTCTGGCCAGTAGATTTGAAAGCACACATGACATGATTAATTGCTGCATCGCATGATTTTAGAACTTATACTGTAATACTGTTTTTGGAACTTATATTACACATGTAAGTGAGCTTGGGGTGGAGACTCCTTGAGGACCCCTTGTCTTACTGAGATTTCTTGTTAGAGATCTCACCCCACGTTTGGGGAATGCTTATTTCAGGATCAGGTAATGTTGAGGGCTCAGGTGGCAGGAGGCCAGAGCTGAGCTGATAATTATGCTGATGTGCTGTCTTGCTGGATTGACTGCTGTTATGTTTTCCGCTTATTTATATTTTCTGCTCTGTTTATGTTAAGCTTATGTTGAGACTATTTGTGGGCTTTGTTGCCTTATTTGGTGAGCATGGGGTTTGTCCATGCCACATGGTTGTGTTAATATCTTTTAATTCGATGTTGTAATTGAAGTATCAGGATTTTGACCCAGGCTGCATGTTGTAGTCCTGTGGTTTTAGATACTCACATTATATTTATGTACGAGGTATTCAGTTATTTGTCTTGCAATTTACATACAGGCAGTGTTTTATGAAATTAATTAAGTAATCAAGCTGGTTAAGTTTAATGACGTCATAATTGAATTAAAGAAAAAGTTATTCCGCATTTTAATTTTAATTAAGCCTTAATACGATGTGTGCACCACGGCTGTTCATTCTGGTGCAACGCGGTTAGCCCATGGTGCACCACGACTCATTCAGGTGCACCGCGGCTAGCCCATGGTGCACCACGCCTCATTCTGGTGCACCGCGGCTAGCCCATGGTGAACCACGGCTCATTCTGGTGCACCATTCCGACAAAACTCCCCCGTAAATTTTAAATGTCATCATCTCGATTGTGCACCGCAGCTAGCCCATGGTGCACCACAGCACATTCTGGTGCACCGCAGCTCATTGTGGTGCTCCACGGCTCATTCTAGTGCACCGCGGCTCGCCCATGGTGCACGACGTCTCATTCAGGTGCACCACGGCTTATTCGGGTGCACCGCGGCTAGCCCATGGTGCGCCACGGCTCATTGTGGCGCACCGCGGCTAGCCAATGGTGTACTGTGTCTCATTCTGGTGCACCGCGGCTAGCCCGTGGTTCAACATGGCTCATTCAGGTGCACCGCGGCTAGCCCATGGTGCACCACAGCTCATTCTGGTGAACCGCGGCTGGCTAATGGTTCACCACGGCTCATTCTTGTGCACCTCGGCTATCCCATGGTGCACCACGGCTAGCCCATGGTGCTCCACGGCACCGCGGTTCATTCTGGTGCACCGCGGCTATCCCATGGTGCACCACGGCTCATTCTGGTGCACCTCGGCTAGACCATGGTGCACAACGGCTCATTCTGGTGCACCGCGGCTAACCCATGGTGCACCACGGCTCATTCTGGTGTACCGCTCTAGCCAATGGTGCACCACGACTCATTCTTGTGCACCGCGGCTAGCCCATGGAGAACCACGGCTCGTTCTGGTGCACCGCGGCTAGCCCATGGTGCTCCACAGCTGATCCTGGTGCAGCCCGACTAGCCCATGGTGAACCACGGCTATTCTGGTGCTCCGCGGCTAGCCCATGGTGCACCACTGCTCATTCTGGTGCACCGCGGCTAGCCAATGGTGTACTGCGGCTCATTCTGGTGCACCGCGGCTAGCCCATGGTTCACCATGGCTCATTCAGGTGCACTACGGCTCATTCTGGTGCACCGCGGCTATCCCATGGTGCACGACGGCTCATTCTGGTGCACCGCGGCTATCCCATGGTGCACCACGGCTGATTCTGGTGCACCGCGGCTAGCCCATGGTGCACCACGGCTCATTCTGGTGTACTTCCGCTACCCATGTTGCACCACTTTTGATTCTGGTGCACCGCGGCTATCCCATGGGGCACCATGACTCATTATGGTGCACCGCGACTAGCCAATGGTGCGCTGCGGCTCATTCTGATGCACCGCGACTAGCCCATGGCGCACCACGGCTCATTCTGGTGCACTGCGGCTAGCCCATGGTGCACCACGGCTTATTCTGGTGCACCCTGGCTCATTCTGGTGCAACGCGGCTAGCCCATGGTGCACCACGGCTCATTCTAGTTCACCACGGCTAGCCCATGATGCACCACGGCTCATTCTGGTGCACCGCGGTTAGCCCATGGTTCAGGACAGCTCATTCTGGTGCACCACGGCTCATCTGGTGCATCGCGGCTCACCCATGTAGCACCAGGCTCATTCTGGTGCACCGCGGCTAGCCCATGGTATTTATACCATTAGATTAGCTGTCTAACTATAATTTTCTAACTCGGAGCTATTCTACTAATTTTTACTGCATCAGCAGTCAAAATTAATAGATGAAAATTCATCTGTGTTAAATACCACGGCTCATTCTGGTGCACCACAGCTAGCCCATGGTGCACCACGACTCATTCTGGCACACCACAGCTCTTTCTGGTGCACCGCGGCTAGCCCATGGTGCACCACTGCTCATTCTCGTGCAGGCTAGCCCATGGTGCACCGCGGCTCTTTCTGGTGCACCGCGGCTATCCCATGGTGCACCACAGCTTATTCGGGTGCACCGCGGCTAGCCCATGGTGCACCACGGCTCATTCTGGTGCACCGCGGCTAGCCAATGGTTCACTGCGGCTCATTCTAGTGCACCGCGACTAGCCCATGGCGTACCGCGACTCATTCTGGTGCACTGCAGCTAGCCCATAGTGTACCCCGGCTCATTCTGGTGCACCACGGCTAATTCTGGTGCAACGCGGCTAGCCCATGGTGCACCACGGCTCATTCTGGTGCACCCAGCCCATGGTGCACCACAGTTAGCGCATATTGCACCACGGCTCATTCTAGTGCACCGCGGTTAGCCCATGGTCCACCACGGCTCATTCTGGTGCACCACGGCTCATTCTGGTGCACCACGGCTCATTCTGGTGCACCACGGCTAGCCAATGGAGCACCAAGGTTCATTCTGGTGCACCATGGCTAGCCCACGGTGTACCACGGCTCATTCTGGTGCACCCGGGCTCATTCTGGGGCACTGCTGCTAGCCCATGGTTCACCGCGACTCCTTCTGGTGCACCCCGGCTCATTTCGGTGCACCAGGGCGAGCCCATGGTGCACCACGGCTCATTCTGGTGTACTGCGTCTCATTCTGGTGCACCGCGGCTAGCCCATGGTGCTCCACAGCTCATCCTGGTGCAACGAGGCTAGCCCATGGTGCACCACGACTCATTTTGGTGCATCCCGGCTCATTCTGGTGTAACGCGGCCAGCCCATGGTGCACCACGGCTCATTCTGGTGCACCGCGGCTCATTCTGGTGCACCGCGGCTCATTCTCGTGCACCGCGGCTAGCCCATGGAGCACGAAGGCTTATTCTGGTGCACCGAGGCTAGCCCATGGTGCGCCACCGCTCATTCTGGTGCACCACGGCTAGCCCATGGTGCCCCACAGCTCATCTTGGTGCAGCGCGGCTAGCCCATGGTGCACCGTGGCTCATTATGGGGCACCGCGACTAGCCAATGGTCCACCACGGCTCATTCTGGTGCACCGCGACTAGCCCATGGTGCACCAGGGCTCATTCTGGTGCATCGCGGCTAGACCATGGTGCACCACGGCTCATTCTGGTGCACCCCGGTTCATTCTGGTGCACCGCGGCTAAACCATGGTGCACCACGGCTAATTCTGGTGCACCGCGACTAGCCCATGGTGCACCATGGCTCATTCTGGTGCACCGCGGCTAAACCAGGGTGCACCACGGCTCATTTTGGTGCACCCCGGTTCATTCTTATGCACCACGGCTAAACCCTGGTGCACCACGGCTCATTCTGGTGCACCACGACAGATTCTGGTGCACCACGACAGATTCTGGTGCACCGCGGCTAGCCCATGGAGCACCAAGGCTCATTCTGGTGCACCGCGGCTAGCCCATGGTGTAGTACGGCTCATTCTGCTGCACCGCGGCTATCCCATGGTTGACCACGGGTCATTCTAGTGCACCTAGACTACCCATGGTGCACCATGGCTCATTCTGGTGCATCGCGGCTCGCCCATGGAGCAGCAAGGCTCATACTGGTGCACCGCGGCTAGCCCGCGGTGCACCACATCTCATTCTGGTGCACCACATCTCATTCTGGTGCACCGCGGCTCATTCTGGTGCACCATGGCTCATTCTGGTGCACCACGGCTCATTCTGG
This sequence comes from Gastrolobium villosum, assembly GCA_032173675.1. NCBI lineage: Eukaryota > Viridiplantae > Streptophyta > Magnoliopsida > Fabales > Fabaceae > Gastrolobium > Gastrolobium villosum. The sequence goes on from JAVKPL010012781.1 coordinate 12,570, forward strand.
TGCTCCGTGGCTAACCCATGGTGAACCACAGCTCATTCTGGTGCACCCCCACTCATTCTGGTGCACCGCGGCAAGCCCATGGTGCACCACGACTCATTCTGGCACACCACAGCTCATTCTGGTGCACCGCGGCTAGCCCATGGTGCACCGCGGCTCATCATGGTGCCCCGCGGCTAGCCCATGGTGCACCACGGCTCATTCTGGTGCACCGCAGCTAGCCCATGGTGCACCTTGGCTCATTCTGGTGCACCGCGGCTTTTTCTGGTGCACCACGGCTATCCCATGGTGCACCACGGCTTATTCGGGTGCACCGCGGCTAGCCCATGGTGCACCACGGCTCATTCTGGTGCACCGCGGCTAGCCCATGTGCACAACGGCTCATTCTGGTGCACCGCGGCTAGCCCATGGTGCACCACGGCTCATTCTGGTGCTCCGTGGCTAGCCAATGGTGCACTGCGGCTCATTCTGGTGCACCGCGACTAGCCCATGGTGCACCGCGACTCATTTCGGTGCACTGAGGCTAGCCCATGGTGCACCGCGACTCATTCTGGTGCACTGAGGCTAGCCCATGGTGCACCGCGACTCATTCTGGTGCACTGCGGCTAGCCCATGGTGCACCACGGCTAATTCTGGTGCACCCCGGCTCATTCTGGTGCACGGTGGCTAGCCCATGGTGCACCATGGTGCACCACGGCTTATTCTGGTGCACCACGGCTAGCCCATGGTGCACCACGGCTAGCCAATGGTGCACCACGCCTCATTCTGGTGCACCGCGGCCAGCCCTTGGTGCACCACGGCTCATTCTGGTGCACCGCGGTTAGCCCATGTTACACAACGGCTCATTCTAGTGCGCCACGGCTCATTCTGGTGCGCCGCGCCTAGCCCATGGAGCACCAAGGCTCATTCTGGTGCACCGCGGCTAGCCCATGGTGTACCACGGCTCATTCTGGTGGACCCGGGCTCAATCTAGTGCACCGCGGCTAGCCCATGGTGCACTACGGCTCATTCTGGTGCACCCGGGCTCATTCTGGTGCTCCACGGCTAGCCCATGGTGCACCACGGCTCCTTCTGTTGCACCCCGGCTCATTTCGGTGCACCAGGGCGAGCCCATGGTGCACCACGACTCATTCTGGTGTACTGCGGCTAATTCTGGTGCACCGCGGCTAGCCAATGGTCCACCACGGCGGATTCTGATGCACCGCATCTAGCCCATGGTGCGCAACGGCTCATTCAGGTGCACCGCGGCTATCCCATGGTGCCCCACGGCTCATTCTGGTGCACCTCGGCTAGCCCATGGTGCACCACGGCTCATTCTGGTGCACCGCGGCTATCCCATGGTGCACCACGGCTCTTTGTGGTGCACCTCAGCTAGCTGATGGTGCACCACGTCTCATTCTGGTGCACCGCAGCTAGCCCATGGTGCACCACAGTAGCTCATTCTGGTGCACAGCGGCTAGCCCATGGTGCACCACGGCTCATTCTGGTGCACCCCGGCTCATTCTGGTATAATGCGGCTAGCCCATGGTGCAACACGGCTCATTCTGGCGCACTGCGGCTAGCCCATGGTCCACCACGGCTCAATCTGGTGCACCGCCGCTCATTCTAGTGCACCGCGGCTAGCCCAAGGTGTACGATGGCTCATTCGGGTGCACCACGGCTCATTCTGGTGCACCGGGGCTAGCCAATGGTCCTCCACGGCACATTCTGGTGCATAGCGGCTAGCCCATGGTGCACGACGGCTCATTCTGGTGCATCGGGCTAGCCCATGGTGCACCTCGGCTTATTCTGGTGCACCACGGCTCATTCTGGTGCAATGCGGCTAGCCCATGGTGCACCACGGCTCATTCTGGTGCAATGCGGCTAGCCCATGGTGCACCACGGCTCACCACGGCTCATTCGGGAGCACCACGGCTAATTCTGATGCACCGCTGCTAGCACATGGTGCACCACAGCTAATTATGGTGCACCGTGGGTAGCCAATGGTCCACCCCGGCTCATTCTGGTGCTCCGCGGCTAGCCTATGGTCCACAATTGCTCATTATGGTGCACCGCGGTTAGCCCATGTTGCCACACGGCTCATTCTGGTGCACCGCTGCTAGCCAAAGTTCCACCACGGCTCATTCTGGGCCCCGCGGCTAGCCAATGGTACACCACGGCTCATTCTGGTGCACCGCAGCTAGCATATGGTGCGCTGTGGCTCATTCTGGTGCACCGCAACTAGCCCATGGTGCACCACGGCTTATTCTGGTGCACTGTGGCTAGCGCAAGGTGCACCACGGCTTATTCTGGTGCACCCCGGCTCATTCTAGTGTAATGCGGCTAGCCCATGGTGCACCAAGGCTCATTCTGGTGCACCACGGCTAGCCCATGATGCACCACGGCTCATTCTGGTGCACCGCGGTTAGCCCATGGGACACGACAGCTCATTCTGGTGCACCGCGGCTCATTCTGGTGCATCGCGGCTCGCCCATGGAGCACCAAGGCTCATTCTGGTGCACCGCGGCAAGCCCATGGTGCACCACATCTCATTCTGGTGCACCGCGGCTCATTTTGGTGCACTATGGCTCATTCTGGTGCACCACGGCTCATTCTGGTGCTCCGTGGCTGACCCCTGGTGAACCACAGCTCATTCTGGAGCACCCCGACTCATTCTGGTGCACCGCGGGTAGCCCATGGTGCACCAGGACTCCTTCTGGCACCCCACAGCTCATTCTGGTGCACCGCGGCTAGCCCAAGGTGCACCACGGCTCGTTCTGGTGCACCGCGGCTAGCCCATGGTGCACCTTGGCTCATTCTGGTGCACCGCGGCTGTCCCATGGTGCCCCACGGCCGGGTAGCCAATGGTGCACTGCGGCTCATTCTGGTGCACCACGACTAGCCCATGGTGTACCGCGACTCATTCTGGTGCACTGCGGCTAGCCCATGGTGCACTACGGCTCATTTTGGTGCACCCGGGCTCATTCTGGTGCTCCACGGCTAGCCCATGGTGCACCACGGCTCATTCTGGTGCACCACGGCTCCTTCTGTTGCACCCCGGCTCATTTCGGTGCACCAGGGCGAGCCCATGGTGCACCACGGCTCATTCGAGTGCACACGGCTCATTCTGGTGTACTGCGGCTAATTCTGGTGCACCGCGGCTAGCCCATGGTGCTCCACAGCTCATCCTGGTACGACGTGGCTAGCCCATGGTGCACCACGGCTGATTCTGGTGCATCCCGGCTCATTCTGGTGCAACGCGGCAAGCCCATGGTGCACCACGGCTCATTCTGGTGTACTACGGCTACCCATGGTGCACCACGACTGACTCTGGTGCACCGCGGCTATCCCAGGGGGCACCATGACTCATTCTGGTGCACCGCGGCTAGCCAATGGTTCGCTGCGGCTCATTCTGGTTCATCGCGACCAGCCCATGGCGAACCACGGCTCATTCTAGTGCACTGCGGCTAGCCCATGGTGCACCACGGCTTATTCTGGTGCACCCTGGCTTATTCTGGTGCAACGCGGCTAGCCCATGGTGCACCACGGCTCTTTCTGGTGCACCACTGCTAATTCTGGTGCACCGCGGCTAGCCCATGGTTCAGGACAGCTCATTCTGGTGCACCACGGCTTGCCCATGATGCACCACAGCTCATTCTGGTGCACCGCGGTTAGCCCATGGTTCAGGACAGCTCATTCTGGTGCACCACGGCTCATCTGGTGCATCGCGGCTCAACCCTGTAGCACCAAGGCTCATTCTGGTGCACCGCGGCTAGCCCATGGTATTTATATAATTAAATTAGTTCTCTAACTATAATTTTCTAACTCGGAGCTATTCTACTAATTGTTACTGCATCAGCAGTCAAAATTAACATATGAAAATTCATCGGTGTAAAATACCCTCAATATGGGTATCAAAATTCTTAGAATTACATCCTCATTCTATTTATGACCATAAGGTTCTCATTATAACCCTATAAATTAAAAGTCATATAATTAGGGATATTACACCGCGGCTAGCCAATGGTCCACCACGGCGGATTCTGATGCACCGCGGCTAGCCCATTGTGCGCAACGGCTCATTCAGGTGCACCACGGCTATCCCATGGTGCACCACGGCTCATTCTGGTGCACCTCGGCTAGCCCATGGTGCACCACGGCTCATTCTGCTGCACCGCGGCTATCCCATGGTGCACCACGGCTCTTTCTGGTGCACCTCGGCTAGCTGATGGTGCACCACGTCTCATTCTGGTGCACCGCAGCTAGCCCATGGTGCACCACGGCTCATTCTGGTGCACTGCGGCTAGCCCATGGTGCACCACGGCTCATTCTGGTGCACCCCGGCTCTTTCTAGTATAATGCGGCTAGCCCATGGTGCAACACGGCTCATTCTGGTGCAACGCGGCTAGCCCATGGTGCTCACAGCTCATTCTGGTGCAACGCGGCTACCTCTGGGGCACCGCGACTAGCCCATGGTGCATCACGGCTCATTCTGGTGCACTGCGACTAGCCCATGGTGCACCACCGCTCATTCTGGGGCACAGCGGCTCAATCTAGTACACCGCGGTTAGCCCATGGTGCAACACGACTCATCCTGGTGCAGCGCGGCTAGACCACGGTGCACCCCGGCTCATTCTAGTGCACCTGCGGCTAGCCCAAGGTGCACCACGGCTCATCCTGGTGCACCGCGGCTAGCCCATGGTGCTCCACAACTCATCCTGGTGCAGCGCGGCTAGCCCATGGTGCACCTCAGCTCATTCTGGTGCTCCACGGCTAGCCCATGGTGCACCTCAGCTCATTCTGGTGCACCGCAGCTAGTCCGGGGTGCACCACGGCTCATTCTGGTGCACCGCAGCTCATTCTGGAGCACCACGGCTCATTCTGGTGCACCGCGGGTAGCCCATGGTGCACGACGGCTCATTCGGGTGCACCACGGCTATCCCATGGTGCACCACGGCTCATTCTGGTGTACCGCGGCTAACCCATGGTGCACAACGGCTCATTCTGGTGTACCATTGTGCACCACGGCTCATTCTGCTACACCGCGGCTAACCCATGGAGCTCCACGGCTCATTCTAGTGCACCGCAGCTAGCCCATGGTGCACCACGGCTCATTCTGGTGCGCCACGCCGCATTCTAGTGCACCGCGGCTAGCCCATGGTGCACCACGTCTCATTCTGGTGCACCGCGGCTAGCCCACGGTGCATCCCGGCTCATTCTGGTGCAACGCGGCTAGCCATGGTGCACCACGTCTCATTATGGTGCACCACGGCTAGCCCATGGTGCACCATGCCTCATTTTGCTCATTCTGTGGTGCACCACGACAAGCCCATGGTGCACCACGGCTCATTCTGGTGCAAAGCGCTAGCCCATGGAGCACCACGGCTCATTCTGGTGCACCCCGGCTCATTCTGGCAAAACGCGGCTAGCCCATGGTGCACCACGGCTCATTCTGGTGCACCGCGGCTAGCCCATGGTGCACCACGGCTCATTCTGGTGCACCTCGGCTCATTCTGGTGCACCGCGACTAGCCCATGTTGCACCACGACTCATTCTGGTGCACCGTGACTAGCCCATGGTGCACCACAGCTCATTCTGGTGCATCACGGCTCATTCTGGTGCACTGCGACTAGCCCATGGTGCACCACCGCTCATTCTGGGGCACAGCGGCTCAATCTAGTACACCGCGGCTAGCCCATGGTGCACCACGACTCATCCTGGTGCAGCGCGGCTAGCCCACGGTGCACCCCGGCTCATTCTGGTGCAACGCGGCTAGCCCATGGTGCACCACGTCTCATTATGGTGCACCACGGCTAGCCCATGGTGCACCATGCCTCATTTTGCTCCATCGCGGCTATCCCGTGGTGCACCACAACTTCTTCTGGTGCACCGCAGCTAGACCACGGTACACCACGGCTCATTCTGGTGCACCACGGCTCATTCTGGTGCACCACCGCGGCTAGCCCATGGAGCACCAAGGCTTATTCTGGTGAACCGCGGCTAGCCCATGGTGCACCACATCTCATTCTGGTGCACCGCGGCTAGCCCATGGTGCACCACATCTCATTCTGGTGCACCTCGGCTACCCTTGGTGCACCACGGCTGATTCTGGTGCACCACGGCTGATTCTGGTGCACCGCGGCTAGCCAATGGTGCACTGCGGCTCATTCTGGTGCATCGCGACTAGCCCATGGTGCACCACGGATCATTCTGGTGCACCGTGGTTAGCCAATGGTGCACTGTGGCTCAATCTGGTGCACCACGACAAGCCCATGGTGCACCACGGCTCATTCTGGTGCAATGCGCTAGCCCATGGAGCACCACGGCTCATTCTGGTGCACCCCGGCTCATTCTGGTGAAACGCGGCTAGCCCATGGTGCACCACGGCTCATTCTGGTGCACCACGGCTCATTCTGGTGCACCTCGGCTCATTCTGGTGCACCTCGGCTCATTCTGGTGCACCGCGACTAGCCCATGTTGCCCCACGACTCATTCTGGTGCACCGTGACTAGCCCATGGTGCACCACAGCTCATTCTGGTGCATCACGGCTCATTCTGGTGCACTGCGACTAGCCCATGGTGCACCACCGCTCATTCTGGGGCACAACGGCTCAATCTAGTGCAACGCGGCTAGCCCATGGTGCACCACGACTCATCCTGGTGCAGCGCGGCTAGCCCACGGTGCACCCCGGCTCATTCTGGTGCACCGTGGCTAGCCAATGGTCCACCACGGCTCATTCTGGTGCACCGCGACTAGCCCATGGTGCACTACGGCTCATTCTGGTGCACCGCGGCTAGCACATGGTGCACCACGACTTATTCTGGTGCACCCCGGCTCATTATGGTACAACACGGCTAGCCCATGGTGCACCACGGCTCATTCTGGTGCACCGCGGCTAGCCCATGGTGCACCACGGCTCATTCTGGTGCACCCCGGCTCATTAAGGTGCACCGCGGCTATCCGATGGTGCACCACGACTCATTCTGGTGCACCTTGGATACCCATGGTGCACCACGGCTCATTCTGGTGCACCGCGGCTATCCCAGGGTGCACCACGGGTCATCATAGTGCACCGCGGCTATCCAATGGTGCACTGCGGCTCATTCTGGAGCACCGCGACTAGCCTATTGTGCAGCAAGGCTCATTCTGGTGCACCGCGGCTATCCCATTGTGCTCCACGGGTCATCATGGTGCAACGTGGCTAGCCCATGGTGCACCACGGCTTATTCTGGTGCACCCCGGCTTATTATGGTACAACGCGCTAGCCCATGGTGCACCACCGCTCATTCTGGTGCACCACGGCTAGCCCATGGTGCACCACGGCTCATTATGGTTCACCGCGGCTAGCCCATGGTGCACCACAGTTCATTTTGGTGCATCACGACTCATTCTGGTGCACCTCGGCTCATTCTGGTGCACCGCGACTAGCCCATGTTGCACCACGACTCATTCTGGTGCACCGGGACTAGCCCATGGTGCACCACAGCTCATTCTGGTGCATCACGGCTCATTCTGGTGCACTGCGACTAGCCCATGGTGCACCACGGCTGATTCTGGTGCACCGCGGCTATCCCATGGGGCACCATGACTCATTCTGGTGCACCGCGGCTAGCCAATGGTTCGCTGCGGCTCATTCTGGTTCACCGCGACCAGCCCATGGCGCACCACGGCTCATTCTAGTGCACTGCGGCTAGCCCATGGTGCACCACGGCTTATTCTGGTGCACCCTGGCTCATTCTGGTGCAACGCTGCTAGCGCATGGTGCACCACGGCTAATTCTGGTGGCTAATTCTGGTGCTCCGCGGCTAGCCCATGGTTCAGGACAGCTCATTCTGGTGCACCACGGCTTGCCCATGATGCACCACAGCTCATTCTGGTGCACCGCGGTTAGCCCATGGTTCAGGACAGCTCATTCTGGTGCACCACGGCTCATCTGGTGCATCGCGGCTAAACCCTGTAGGACCAAGGCTCATTCTGGTGCACCGCGGCTAGCCCATGGTATTTATATAATTAAATTAGTTCTCTAACTATAATTTTCTAACTCGGAGCTATTCTACTAATTGTTACTGCATCAGCAGTCAAAATTAACAGATGAAAATTCATCTGTGTAAAATACCCTCAATATGGGTATCAAAATTCTTAGAATTCCATCCTCATTCTATTTATGACCATAAGGTTCTCATTATAACCCTCTAAATTAAAAGTCATATAATTAGGGATATTACACCGCGGCTAGCCAATGGTCCACCACGACGGATTCTGATGCACCGCGGCTAGCCCATGGTGCGCAACGGCTCATTCAGGTGCACCGCGGCTATCCCATGGTGCACCACGGCTCATTCTGGTGCACCTCGGCTAGCCCATGGTGCACCACGGCTCATTCTGCTGCACCGCGGCTATCCGATGGTGCACCACGGCTATTTCTGGTGCACCTCGGCTAGCTGATGGTGCACCACGTCTCATTCTGGTGCACCGCAGCTAGCCCATGGTGCACCACGGCTCATTCTGGTGCACTGCGGCTAGCCCATGGTGCACCACGGCTCATTCTGGTGCACCCCGGCTAATTCTGGTATAATGCGGCTAGCCCATGGTGCAACACGGCTCATTCTGGTGCAACGCGGCTACCCCATGGCGCACCACGGCTGATTCTGGTGCGCCACGGCTATCCCATGGCGCACCACGGCTCATTCTGGTGCACCGCGGCTAGCCAATGGTGCGCTGCGGCTCATTCTGGTGCACCGCGACTAGCCCATGGTGAACCACGACTTATTCTGGTGCACTGCGGCTAGCCCATGGTGCACCACGGCTTATTCTGGTGCACCCCGGCTCATTCTGGTGCACCGCGGCTAGCCCATGGTGCTCCACCGCTCATCCTGGTGCAACGCGGCTAGCCCATGGTGCACCACGGCTCATTCTGGTGCATCCCGTCTCATTCTGGTGCAACGCGGCTAGCCCATGGTGCACCATGGCTCATTCTGGTGCACCTCGGCTACCCATGGTGCACCACGGCTGATTCTGGTGCACCGCGGCTATCCCATGGGGCACCACGGCTATCCCATGGGGCACCACGGCTCATTCTGGTGCACCGCGACTAGCCCATGGTGCACCACGGCTCATTCTGGTGCACTGCGGCTTGCGCATGGTGCACCACGGCTTATTCTGGTGCACCCCGGCTCATTCTGGTGCAACGCGACTAGCCCATGGTGCACCACGGCTCATTCTAGTGCACCACGGCTAGCCCATGATGCACCACGGCTCATTCTGGTGCACCGTCATTATAACCCTCTAAATTAAAAGTCATATAATTAGGGATATTACACCGCGGCTAGCCAATGGTCCACCACGGCTGATTCTGATGTACCGCGGCTAGCCCATGGTGCACAACGGCTCATTCAGGTGCACCACGGCTATCCCATAGTGCACCACGGCTCATTCTGGTGCACCTCGGCTAGCCCATGGTGCACCACGGCTCATTCTACTGCACCGCGGCTATCCCATGGTGCACCACGGCTCTTTCTCGTGCACCTCGGCTAGCCGATGGTGCACCACCTCTCATTCTAGTGCACCGCGACTAGCCCATGGTGCACCACGGCTCATTCTGGAGCACTGCGGCTAGCCCATGCTGCACCACGGCTCATTCTGGTGCACCCCGGCATATTCTCGAGCAATGCGGCTAGCCCATGGTGCAACACGGCTCATTCTGGTGCACCGCGGCTAGCCCATGGTGCACCACGGCTCAATCTTGTGCACTGCCGCTCATTCTAGTGCACCGCGACGAGCCCAAGGTGCACGACGGCTCATTCGGGTGCACCACGTCTCATTCGGGTGCACCACGTCTCATTCTGGTGCTCCGCGGCTAGCCCATGGTGCACCACGACTAATTCTGGTGCACCAGGGATAGCCAATGGTCCTCCACGGCTCATTCTGGTGCATAGCGGCTAGCCCATGGTGCACCACGGCTTATTCCGGTACATCGCGGCTAGCCCATGGTGCACCACGGCTCATTCTGGTGCACCACGGCTCATTCTGGTGCAATGCGGCTAGCCCATAGTGCACCACGGCTCATTCTGGTGCACCACGGCTAGCCCATGGTGCACCACGGCTCATTTTGGTGCACCGCAGCTTTTCTGGTGCACTGGTGCACCGCGGCTAGCCCGTGCTGCACGACGGCTCATTCGGGAACACCATGGCTAATTCTGGTGCACCGCGGCTAGGACATGGTGCACCACAGCTAATTATGGTGCACCGTGGGTAGCCAATGGTCCACCCCGGCTCATTCTGGTGCTCCGCGGCTAGCCCATGGTACACAAAGGCTCATTCTGGTGCACCGCGGTTAGCCCATGTTGCCACACGGGTCATTCTGGTGCACCGCGGCTAGCCAATGGTCCACCACGGCTCATTCTGGTGCCCCGCGGCTAGCCAATGGTACACCACGGCTCATTCTGGTGCATCGAGGCTAGCCCACGGTGCACACCAGCTACCCATGGTGCACCACGGCTGATTCTGGTGCACCGCGGCTATCCCATGGCGCACCACGGCTCATTCTGGTGCACCGCGGCTAGCCCATGGTGCACCACGACTCATTCTGGTGCACCGCGGCTATCCCATGGTGCACCACGGGTCATCATGGTGCACCGCGGCTAGCCAATGGTGCACTGTGGCTCATTCTGGAGCACCGCGACTAGCCTATTGTGCAGCACGGCTCATTCTGGTACACTGCGGCTATCCCATGGTGCACCACGGGTCATCATGGTGCAACGTGGCTAGCCAATGGTGCACTGCGGCTCATTCTGGTGTACCGCGACTAGCCCATGGTGCACCACGGCTTATTCTGGTGCACTGCGGCTAGCCTATGGTGCACCCCGGCTCATTTTAGTGCAACGCGGCTAGCCCATGGTGCACCACGGCTCATTCTGGTGCAACGCGGCTAGCCCATGGTGCACCACGGCTCATTCTGGTGCACCACGTATAGCCCATACTGCACCACGGCTCATTCTGGTGCACCGCGGTTAGCCCATGGTACACGACAGCTCATTCTGGTGCATCACGGCTTATTCTGGTTCATCGCGGCTCGCCCATGGAGCACCAAGGCTCATTCTGGTCCACCGCGGCTAACCCATGGTGCACCACATCTCATTCTGTTGCATAACGGCTCATTCTGTTGCACCACGGCCCATTCTGGTGCACCACGGCTCATTCTGGAGCTCCGTGGCTAACCCATGGTGCACCACGACTTATTCTGGTGCACCGCGGCTTGCCCATGGTGCACCACGACTCATTCTGGCTCACCACAGCTCATTCTGGTGCACCGCGGCTAGCCCATGGTGCACCGTGGCTCATAATGGTGCACCGCGGCTAGCCCATGGTGCACCACTGCTCATTCTGGTGCACCGAGGCTCTTTCTGGTGCACCGCGGCTATCCCATGGTTGCACCAGAGCTTATTCGGGTGCACCGCGGCAAGCCCATGGTGCACCACGGCTCATTCTGGTGCACCTCGGCTAGCCAATGGTGCATTGCGGCTCATTCTGGTGCACCGCGACTAGCCCGTGGTGTACCACGGCTAGCCAATGGTGCACCGCGACTCATTCTGGTGCACTGCAGCTAGCCCATGGTGTACCACGGCTCATTCTGGTGCACCCCGGCTCATTCTGGTGCAACGCGGCTAGCCCATGGTGCACCACGGCTCATTCTGGTGCACCACGGCTAGCCCCATCGCTCATTCTGGTGCACCGCGGCTAGCCCATGGTGCACCCGGCTCAGCCTAGTGCAGCGCGGCTAGCCCGTTCTGGTGCACCGCGGCTTTCCCCTGGTGCACCACGGCTTTTTCTGGTGCACCGCGGCTATTGCAGCACGGCTCATTCTGGTGCACCGCGGCTAGCCCATGGTCCACCACGGCTCATTCTGGTGCACCACGGCTCATTCTGGTGCACCGCGGCTAGCCCATGGAGCACCAAGGCTCATTCTGGTGCACCATGGCTCATTCTGGTGCACCCCGGCTCATTCTGGTGCACCGCGGCTAGCCCATGGTGCACCACAACTCCTTCTGGTGCACCCCGGCACATTTCGGTGCACCACGGCTCATTCTGGTGTACTGCGGCTCATTCTAGTGCACCGCGGCTAGCCCATGGTGCTCCACAGCTCATCCTGGTGCAACGCGGCTAGCCCATGGTGCACCACGGCTCATTCTGGTGCACCGCGGCTAGCCCATGGTGCACCACGGCTTATTCGGGTGTAACCCTGGTGCACCACGGCTCATTCTGGTGCACCGCGGCTAGCCATGGTGCACCACGGCTCATTCTGGTGCACCGCGGTTCATTCTAGTGCACCGTGGCTAGCCCATGGTGCACCCCGGCTCATTCTGGGGCACCACGGCTCATTCTGGTGCACCGCGGCTAGCCCATGGTGCACCACGGCTCATTCTGGTGCACCGCGGCTAGCCCATGGTGCACCACGGCTCATTCTGGTGCACGGCGGCTAGCCCATGGTGCACCACGGCTCATTCTGGTGCACCCCGGCTCATTCTGGTGCAACGCGACTAGCCCATGGTGCACCACGGCTCATTCTCGTGCACCACGGCTAGCCCATGATGCACCACGGCTCATTCTGGTGCACCGTCATTATAACCCTCTAAATTAAAAGGTGCACCGCGGCTAGCCAATGGTGCACCACGGCTGATTCTGGTGCACCGCGGCTAGCCCATGGTGCACAACGGCTCATTCTGGTGCACCACGGCTATCCCATGGTGCACCACGGCTCATTCTGGTGCACCTCGGCTAGCCCATGGTGCACCACGGCTCATTCTACTGCACCGCGGCTATCCCATGGTGCACCACGGCTCTTTCTCGTGCACCTCGGCTAGCCGATGGTGCACCACCTCTCATTCTAGTGCACCGCGACTAGCCCATGGTGCACCACGGCTCATTCTGGAGCACTGCGGCTAGCCCATGCTGCACCACGGCTCATTCTGGTGCACCCCGGCATATTCTCGAGCAATGCGGCTAGCCCATGGTGCAACACGGCTCATTCTGGTGCACCGCGGCTAGCCCATGGTGCACCACGGCTCAATCTGGTGCACTGCCGCTCATTCTAGTGCACCGCGACGAGCCCAAGGTGCACGACGGCTCATTCGGGTGCACCACGTCTCATTCGGGTGCACCACGTCTCATTCTGGTGCTCCGCGGCTAGCCCATGGTGCACCACGACTAATTCTGGTGCACCAGGGATAGCCAATGGTCCTCCACGGCTCATTCTGGTGCATAGCGGCTAGCCCATGGTGCACCACGGCTTATTCCGGTACATCGCGGCTAGCCCATGGTGCACCACGGCTCATTCTGGTGCAATGTGGCTAGCCCATAGTGCACCACGGCTCATTCTGGTGCACCACGGCTAGCCCATGGTGCACCACGGCTCATTTTGGTGCACCGCAGCTTATTCTGGTGCACCGCGGCTAGCCCGTGCTGCACGACGGCTCATTCGGGAACACCATGGCTAATTCTGGTGCACCGCGGCTAGGACATGGTGCACCACAGCTAATTATGGTGCACCGTGGGTAGCCAATGGTCCACCCCGGCTCATTCTGGTGCTCCGCGGCTAGCCCATGGTACACAAAGGCTCATTCTGGTGCACCGCGGTTAGCCCATGTTGCCACACGGGTCATTCTGGTGCCCCGCGGCTAGCCAATGGTCCACCACGGCTCATTCTGGTGCCCGCGGCTAGCCAATGGTACACCACGGCTCATTCTGGTGCATCGAGGCTAGCCCACGGTGCACACCAGCTACCCATGGTGCACCACGGCTGATTCTGGTGCACCGCGGCTATCCCATGGCGCACCACGGCTCATTCTGGTGCACCTTGGATACCCATGGTGCACCACGACTCATTCTGGTGCACCGCGGCTATCCCATGGTGCACCACGGGTCATCATGGTGCACCGCGGCTAGCCAATGGTGCACTGTGGCTCATTCTGGAGCACCGCGACTAGCCTATTGTGCAGCACGGCTCATTCTGGTACACTGCGGCTATCCCATGGTGCACCACGGGTCATCATGGTGCAACGTGGCTAGCCAATGGTGCACTGCGGCTCATTCTGGTGCACCGCGACTAGCCCATGGTGCACCGCGGCTAGCCTATGGTGCACCACGGCTCATTCTGGTGCACCGCGGCTAGCCAATGGTGCACCACGGCTCATTCTGGTGCACCGCGGCTAGCCCCTGGTGCACCACGGCTCATTCTGGTGCACCGCGGCTAGCCCATGGTGCACCACGGCTCATTCTGGTGCACCACGTATAGCCCATACTGCACCACGGCTCATTCTGGTGCACCGCGGTTAGCCCATGGTACACGACAGCTCATTCTGGTGCATATCACGGCTTATTCTGGTTCATCGCGGCTCGCCCATGGAGCACCAAGGCTCATTCTGGTCCACCGCGGCTAACCCATGGTGCACCACATCTCATTCTGGTGCACCGCGGCTCATTCTGTTGCACCACGGCCCACTCTGGTGCACCACGGCTCATTCTGGAGCTCCGTGGCTAACCCATGGTGCACCACGGCTCAATCTGGAGCACCCCTACTCATTCTGGTGCACCACGGCTTGCCCATGGTGCACCACGACTCATTCTGGCTCACCACAGCTCATTCTGGTGCACCGCGGCTAGCCCATGGTGCACCGTGGCTCATAATGGTGCACCGCGGCTAGCCCATGGTGCACCACTGCTCATTCTGGTGCACCGAGGCTCTTTCTGGTGCACCGCGGCTATCCCATGGTGCACCAGAGCTTATTCGGGTGCACCGCGGCAAGCCCATGGTGCACCACGGCTCATTCTGGTGCACCTCGGCTAGCCAATGGTGCATTGCGGCTCATTCTGGTGCACCGCGACTAGCCCGTGGTGTACCACGGCTAGCCAATGGTGCACCGCGACTCATTCTGGTGCACTGCAGCTAGCCCATGGTGTACCACGGCTCATTCTGGTGCACCCCGGCTCATTCTGGTGCAACGCGGCTAGCCCATGGTGCACCTCGGCTCATTCTGGTGCACCACGGCTAATTCTGGTGCACCGCGGCTAGCCCATGGTGCACCACGGCTCATTCTGGTGCACCGCGGCTAGCCCATGGTGCACCATAGCTAGCGCATATTGCAGCACGGCTCATTCTGGTGCACCGCGGTTAGCCCATGGTCCACCACGGCTCATTCTGGTGCACCACGGCTCATTCTGGTGCACCGCGGCTAGCCCATGGAGCACCAAGGCTCATTCTGGTGCACCGCGGCTAGCCCACGGTGTACCACGGCTCATTCTGGTGCACCCGGGCTCATTCTGGTGCACCGCGGCTAGCCCATGGTGCACCACGACTCCTTCTGGTGCACCCCGGCACATTTCGGTGCACCAGGGCGAGGCCATGGTGCACCACGGCTCATTCTGGTGTACTGCGGCTCATTCTAGTGCACCGCGGCTAGCCCATGGTGCTCCACAGCTCATCCTGGTACACCGCGGCTAAACCATGGTGCACCACGGCTCATTTTGGTGCATCCCGGCTCATTCTGGTGCAACGCGGCTAGCCCATGGTGCACCACGGCTCATTCTGGTCCACCGTGGCTCATTCTGGTGCACCGCGGCTCATTCTCGTGCACCGCGGCTAGCCCATGGAGGACCAAGGCTTATTCTGGTGCACCGCGGCTAGCCCATGGTGCACCACCGCTCATTCTGGTGCACCGAGGCTAGCCCATGCTGCACCACAGCTCATCTTGGTGCAGCGCGGCTATCCCATGGTGCACCACGGCTCATTATGGGGCACCACGACTAGCCAATGGGGCACCACGACTAGCCAATGGTCCACCACGGCTCATTCTGGTGCACCGCGACTAGCCCATGGTGCACCATGGCTCATTCTGGTGCACCGCGGCTAGACCATGGTGCACCACGGCTAATTCTGGTGCAGCGCGACTAGCCCATGGTGCACCACGGCTCATTCTGGTGCACCGCGGCTAAACCATGGTGCACCACGGCTCATTCTGGTGCACCCCGGTTCATTCTGGTGCACCGCGGCTAAACCATGGTGCACCACGGCTAATTCTGGTGCGCCGCGACTAGCCCATGGTGCACCACGGCTAATTCTGGTGCGCCGCGACTAGCCCATGGTGCACCATGGCTCATTCTGGTGCACCACGGCTAAACCATGGTGCACCACGGCTCATTCTGGTGCACCCCGGTTCATTCTGGTGCACCGCGGCTAAACCATGGTGCACCACGGCTCATTCTGGTGCACCGCGGCTAGCCCATGGTGCACCACGGCTCATTATGGTGCACCACGACTGATTCTGGTGCACCGCGGCTAGCCCATGGAGCACCAAGGCTCATTCTGGTGCACCGCGGCTAGCCCATGGTGCAGTACGGCTCATTCTGCTGCACCGCGGCTATCCCTTGGTTGACCACGGGTCATTCTAGTGCACTTAGACTACCCATGGTGCACCACGGCTCATTCTGGTGCACCGCGGCTATCCCATGGCGCACCACGGCTCATTCTGGTGTACCGCGTCTAGCCAATGGTGCACTGCGGCTAATTCTGGTGCACTGTGACTAGCCCATGGTGCACCGCGGCTAGCCCATGGTGCACTGCGGCTCTTCATGGTGCACCGAGGCTAGCCCATGGTGCACCACGGCTTATTCTGGTGCAGCGCGGCTAGCCCATGGTGCACCACGGCTCATTATGGGGCACCGCGACTAGCCAATGGTCCACCACGGCTCATTCTGGTGCACCGCGACTAGCCCATGGTGTACCATGGCTCGTTCTGGTGCACCGCGGCTATACCATGGTGCACCACGGCTAATTCTGGTGCACCGCGACTCGCCCATGGTGCACCACGGCTCATTCTGGTGCACCCCGGTTCATTCTGGTGCACCGCGGCTAAACCATGGTGCACCACAGCTAATTCTGGTGCACCGCGACTAGCCCATGGTGCACCATGGCTCATTCTGGTGCACCGCGGCTAAACCATGGTGCACCACGGCTCATTCTGGTGCACCCCGGTTCATTCTGGTGCACCGAGGCTAAACCATGGTGCACCACGGCTAATTCTGGTGCACCACGGCTCATTCTGGTGCACCGCGGCTAGCCCATGGTGCACCACGGCTCATTATGGTGCACCACGACTGATTCTGGTGCACCGCGGCTAGCCCATGGAGCACCAAGGCTCATTCTGGTGCACCGCGGCTAGCCCATGGTGCAGTACGGCTCATTCTGCTGCACCGCGGCTATCCCTTGGTTGACCACGGGTCATTCTAGTGCACCTAGACTACCCATGGTGCACCACGGCTCATTCTGGTGCACCGCGGCTATCCCATGGCGCACCACGGCTCATTCTGGTGCACCGCGGCTAGCCCATGGCGCACCACGGCTCATTCTGGTGCACCGCGCGGCTCATTCTTGTGCACGGCGGCTAGCCGATGGTGCACCACGGCTCATTCTGGTGCACCGCGGCTAGCCCTGCACCACGTCTTTCTGGGGCACCGCGGCTAGCCCATGGTGCACCACGGCTTATTCTGGTGCACCGCGGCTAGCCAATGGTGCACGGCGGCTCATTCTGGTGCACCGCGACTAGCCCTGGGTGCACCAGGGCTTATTCTGGTGCACTGGGGCTAGCCCATGGTGCACCACGGCTTATTCTGGTGCACCCCGGCTCAATATGGTACAACGCGGCTTGCGCATGGTGCACCACGGCTCATTCTGGTGCACCGCAACTAGCCCATGGTGCACCGCGGCTTATTCTGGTGCACCCTGGCTCATTCTGGTGCAACGCGACTAGCCCATGGTGCACCACGGCTCATTCTAGTGCTCCACGGCTAGCCCATGATGTACCACGGCTCATTCTGGTGCACCGTCATTATAACCCTCTAAATTAAAACTCATATAATTAGGGATATTACACCACGGCTCATTCTGGTGCACCCCGGCTCATTCTGGTGCAACGCGGCTAGCCCATGGTGCACCACGGCTCATTCTGGTGCACCACGGCTAGCCCATGGTGCACCACGGCTCATTCTGGTGCACCACGGCTAGCCCATGGTGCACCACGACTCATTCTGGCACACCACGGCTCATTCTGGTGCACCACGGCTAGCCCATGGTGCACAACGGCTCATTCTGGTGCACCGCGACTAGCCCATGGTGCACCACGGCTCATTCTGTGGACCACGGCTAGCCAATGGTGCACCGCGACTCATTCTGGTGCACTGCAGCTAGCCCATGGTGCACCACGGCTCATTCTGGTGCACCGCGACTAGCCCATGGTGTACCACGGCTAGCCAATGGTGCACCGCGACTCATTCTGGTGCACTGCAGCTAGCCCATGGCACCACGGCTCATTCATTCTGGTGCACCCCATGGTGCACCGCGACTCATTCTGGTGCACGCGGCTAGCCCATGGTGCACCACGGCTCATTCTGGTGCACCACGGCTAATTCTGGTGCACCGCGGCTAGCCCATGGTGCACCACGGCTCATTCTGGTGCACCTCGGCTAGCCCATGGTGCACCACGGCTATCCCATGGTGCACCACGGCTCTTTCTGGTGCACCTCGGCACATTCTGGTGCACCACGGCTCATTCTGGTGCACCACGGCTCATTCTGGTGCACCGCGGCTAGCCCATGGTGCACCACGGCTCATTTGGTGCACTGGTGCATGGTGCACCCGCGGCTAGTGCACCACCACGGCTAGCCCTGGTGCACCACGGCTCATTCTGGTGCACCGCGGCTAGCCCATGGTGCACCACGGCTCATTCTGGTGCACCACGGCTAGCATTTCTGGTGCACCACGGCCCATGGTGCACCACGGCTCATTCTGGTGCACCACGATTATCCCATGGTGCACCACGGCTCATTCTGGTGTACAACGCCGCTAGCCCATGGTGCACCACAACTCATTCTAGTGCACTGCGGCTAGTCCATGGTGCACCGCGGCTCATTCTGGTGCACCGCGGCTAGCCCATGGTGCACCACGGCTATTCTGGTGCACCACGGCTCATTCTGGTGCACCGCGGCTAGCGCATGGTGCACCACGGCTCATTCTGGTGCACCGCGGCTAGCCCATGGTGCACCACGGCTCATTCTGGTGCACCGCGGTTAACCCATGGTGCACCACGGCTCATTCTGGTGCACCGCGACTAGCCAATGGTGCGCTGCGGCTCATTCTGGTGCACCGCGACTAGCCCATGGCGCACCACGGCTCATTCTGGTGCACTGCGGCTAGACCATGGTGCACCACGGCTAATTCTGGTGCACCGCGACTAGCCCATGGTGCACCACGGCTCATTCTGGTGCACCGCGGCTAAACCATGGTGCACCACGTTCTGGTGCACCACGACTCATTCTGGTGCACCGCGGCTAGCCCTTGGTGCACCACGGCTCATTCTGGTGCACCGCGGTTAGCCCATGTTACACAACGGCTCATTCTGGTGCACCACGGCTCATTCTGGTGCGCCGCGGCTAGCCCATGGAGCACCAAGGCTCATTCTGGTGCACCGCGGCTAGCCCATGGTGTTCCACGGCTCATTCTGGTGGACCCGGGCTCATTCTGGTGCACCGCGGCTAGCCCATGGTGCACGACGGCTCATTCTGGTGCACCCGGGCTCATTCTGGTGCTCCACGGCTAGCCCATGGTGCACCACGGCTCATTCTGGTGCACCACGGCTCCTTCTGTTACACCCCGGCTCATTTCGGTGCACCAGGGCGAGCCCATGGTGCACCACGGCTCATTCGAGTGCACACGGCTCATTCTGGTGTACTGCGGCTAATTCTGGTGCACCGCGGCTAGCCCATGGTGCTCCACAGCTCATCCTGGTACAACGCGGCTAGCCCATGGTGCACCACGGCTGATTCGGGTGCATCCCGGCTCATTCTGGTGCAACGCGGCTAGCCCATGGTACACCACGGCTCATTCTGGTGTACTTCGGCTACCCATGGTGCACCACGGCTGATTCTAGTGCACCGCGGCTATCCCATGGGGCACCATGACTCATTCTGGTGCACCGCGGCTAGCCAATGGTTCGCTGCGGCTCATTCTGGTGCACCCCGATTCAATTTGGTGCACCGCGGCTAGCCCATGGTGCACCACGACTCATTCTGGCACGCCACAGCTCATTCTGGTGCAACGCGGCTAGCCCATGGTGTACCGCGGCTCATCATGGTGCACCGCATCTAGCCCATGGTGCACCACGGCTCATTCTGGTGCACCGCGGTTAGCCCATGGTGCACCTAGGCTCATTCTGGTGCATTGCTGTTCTTTCTGGTGCACCGCGGCTAGCCCAAGGTGCACCACTAATTATTCGGGTGCACCACGGCTAGCCCATGGTGCACAACGGCTCATTCTGGTGCACCACGGCTCATTCTGGTGCACTGCGGCTAGCCCATGGTGCACCGTGGCTCATTCTGGTGCACTGCGGCTAGCCCACGGTGCACCATGGCTCATTCTGGTGCACCCCAGCTCATTCTGGTTCAACGCGGCTAGCCCATGGTGCGCCACGGCTCATTCTGGTGCACCACGGCTAGCCCATGGTGCACGATGGCTCATTCTGGTGCACCGCGGCTAGCCCATGGTGCACCACGGCTCATTCTAGTGCACCCCGGTTCATTCTGGTGCAACGCGGCAAGCCCATGGTGCACCACGGCTCATTCTGGTGCACCACTGCTAGCCCATGTTGCACCACGGCTCATTCTGCTGCACCGCGGCTAGCCCATGGTGCACCACGCCTCATTCTGGTGCACCGCGGCTAGCCCATGGTACACCACGGCTCATTATGGTGCACCGCAGCTAGCCTATCTGGTGCACCGCGGCTAGCCCATGGTGCACCACGGCTCATTCTGGTGCACCGCGGCTCATTCTGGTGCACCATGGCTCATTCTGGTGCACCCCGGCTCATTCTGGTGCTCCGCGGCTAACCCATGGTGTACCACGGCTCATTCTGTAGCACCCCGGCTCATTCTGGTGCACCGCAGCTAGCCAATGGTGCACTGCGGCTCATTCTAGTGCACCGCGCCTAGCCCATGATGCACCACGGCTCATTCTAGTGCACTGCGGCTAGCCCATTGTGCACCACGGCTCATTCTGGTGCACCCTGGCTCATTCTGGTGCAACGTGGCTAGCCCATGGTGCACCACGGCTTATTCTGGTGCACCGCGGCTAGCCCATGGTGCACCGCGACTCATTCTGGTGCACCACGGCGCATTCTGGTGCACCGCGGCTAGCCCATGAAGCACCAAGGCTCATTTTGGTGCACCGCGGCTCATTCTGGTGCACCGCGACTTATTCTGGTTCACCTTTATGTCTTTAGTCCCCAAAGGTGTCATCTTTATTAATTTTAACCCTAAACTCTAATATTAATGAAGAGGGAAGAATCAAAGCATGGAGTTTTTAGGGTTCTTAGTTCATCCACATCAAAAACAACTCACTTACAAGCCAAATGTTACACTTTTTCTTACAAGTTTTCATCTTTCTTGAGTTTTAAACCTCTACCACACATTTAACCATCAAGACCCCATTTTTAATAATTTATAAGATCATTATCAACATATAATTATTATGGATGAAATGGAAAGTGGGATGAAGAAGGGTTTGTATTAATCTTTTCCATGGATTCAAGCCTTACCTCTCCAAGATGGCTCCTTTAGATCAAGATCCAACCTTTACTTACCAAGAATGCTTCTTTTTCTACCAAGAACCTACCTTCATTAAATATTCAAGGATTTAGAACCAAGAACATGAATTTAAAAGAGAAAGGTAGGGTTTTCCAAGAAGAAAATGTAAGAAACTTACACTAGACTCAAGAAAACAAGCACCAAGGAGTGTTCTTCCAAGAGAACTCAAAATAACATCTCCATGGCATGAAGAAGCTCCAAAACCGCTGCTGTATGGGAAGGTTTCCACCATGAAAATTTGGCTTTTCAAAATATAAATAGGATATTATTGAAGAGGATGATAAGGGGAACAACTTTGGTGAAGAGTGTTTTGGATTTTAATGAAGTTTAGGTGGTGGGATCTTAGAGAGAAGGTGGAGAAAGTTTGAAAACCTCCAAGGTAGAGAGAGAGTGAAGGGGGCTGCTGATGGGAAGGGAAGGGGAAAAGTCTTCTTATATATCTAGGGTTTTCGCCATGTCATTAAGTGACTTTCTATCTTTTAATGACACCCGGTGTAATTTTTCTCTGAACGGTTATCAAATTTCTACCCTGAAACACCCAAGACTCTAACTTTAACATTTTTGGTCTAATTATGACTTGTTAGGCATATATTGGCCTTTATTTCCATTCTCATCTTTTTCCCGTTCCAGGATTCTACCGGCTGCTGCTACAGCAGTACAAAATACCCGGCAGAAGTGACTTTTCAATAATACCCCAATATGGGTATCAATCTTCATCAAATCATATCCTAACCTCATTCATGATATTTATATCAATAATTAGCTCTCTAACTATAATTTTCTAACTCGGAGCTATTCTACTAATTGTTACTGCATCAGCAGCCAAAATTAACAGATGAAAATTCATCTGTGTAAAATACCCTCAATATGGGTATCAAAATTCTTAGAATTCCATCCTCATTCTATTTATGATAATAAGGTTCTCATTATAACCCTCTAAATTAAAAGTCATATAATTAGGGATATTACACCGCGGCTAGCCAATGGTCCACCACGGCTGATTCTGGTGCACCGCGGCTAGCCCATGGTGCACAACGGCTCATTCAGGTGCACCGCGGCTATGCCATGATGCACCACGGCTAGCCCATGGTGCACCACGGCTCATTCTGGTGCACCGCGGCTATCCCATGGAGCACCAGTCACCACGGCTCATTCTGGTGCACCTCGGCTAGCCTATGGTGCACAACGTCTCATTCTGGTGCACCGCGGCTAGCCCATGGTGCACCACGACTCATTTTGGTGCACCGCCGCTCATTCTGGTGCACCGCGGCTTGCCCATGGTGCACGACGACTCATTCGGGTGCACCACGGCTCATTCTAGTGCACCGCGGCTAGCCCATGGTGCACCACGGCTCATTCGGGTGCACCACGTCTCATTCTGGTGCTCCGCGGCTAGCCCATGGTGCACCACGACTAATTCTGGTGCATCGCGGCTAGCCCATGGTGCACCACGGCTCATTCTGGTGCACCACGGCAAGACCATGGTGCACCACGGCTCATTCTGGTGCACCACGGCAAGACCATGGTGCACCACGGCTCATTCTGGTGTACCGAATCTCATTATGGTGCAACGCGGCTAGCCCATGGTGCACCACGGCTCATTCTGGTGCACCACGGTTAGCCCATGGTGCACCTAGGCTCATTCTGGTCCATTGCGGTTCTTTCTGGTGCACCGCGGCTAGCCCAAGGTGCACCACTAATTATTCGGGTGCACCACGGCTAGCCCATGGTGCACAACGGCTCATTCGGGTGCACCACGGCTCATTCTGGTGCACCGCGACTAGCCCATGGTGCACCGTGGCTCATTCTGGTGCACTGCGGCTAGCCCACGGTGCACCATGGCTCATTCTGGTGCACCCCAGCTCATTCTGGTTCAACGCGGCTAGCCCATGGTGCGCCACGGCTCATTCTGGTGCACCACGGCTAGCCCATGGTGCACGATGGCTCATTCTGGTGCACCGCGGCTAGCCCATGGTGCACCACGGCTCATTCTAGTGCACCCCGGTTCATTCTGGTGCAACGCGGAAAGCCCATGGTGCACCACGGCTCATTCTGGTGCACCACTGCTAGCCCATGTTGCACCACGGCTCATTCTGCTGCACCGCGGCTAGCCCATGGTGCACCACGCCTCATTCTGGTGCACCGCGGCTAGCCCATGGTACACCACGGCTCATTATGGTGCACCGCAGCTAGCCTATAGTGCACCACGTCTCATACTGGTGCACCGCGGCTCATTCTGGTGCACCATGGCTCATTCTGGTGCACCCCGGCTCATTCTGGTGCTCCGCGGCTAACCCATGGTGTACCACGGCTCATTCTGTAGCACCCCGGCTCATTCTGGTGCACCGCAGCTAGCCAATGGTGCACTGCGGCTCATTCTAGTGCACCGCGCCTAGCCCATGATGCACCACGGCTCATTCTAGTGCACTGCGGCTAGCCCATTGTGCACCACGGCTCATTCTGGTGCACCCTGGCTCATTCTGGTGCAACGTGGCTAGCCCATGGTGCACCACGGCTTATTCTGGTGCACCGCGGCTAGCCCATGGTGCACCGCGGCTCATTCTGGTGCACCACGGCTCATTCTGGTGCACCGCGGCTAGCCCATGAAGCACCAAGGCTCATTTTGGTGCACCGCGGCTCATTCTGGTGCACCGCGACTTATTCTGGTTCACCTTTATGTCTTTAGTCCCCAAAGGTGTCATCTTTATTAATTTTAACCCTAAACTCTAATATTAATGAAGAGGGAAGAATCAAAGCATGGAGTTTTTAGGGTTCTTAGTTCATCCACATCAAAAACAACTCACTTACAAGCCAAATGTTACACTTTTTCTTACAAGTTTTCATCTTTCTTGAGTTTTAAACCTCTACCACACATTTAACCATCAAGACCCCATTTTTAATAATTTATAAGATCATTATCAACATATAATTATTATGGATGAAATGGAAAGTGGGATGAAGAAGGGTTTGTATTAATCTTTTCCATGGATTCAAGCCTTACCTCTCCAAGATGGCTCCTTTAGATCAAGATCCAACCTTTACTTACCAAGAATGCTTCTTTTTCTACCAAGAACCTACCTTCATTAAATATTCAAGGATTTAGAACCAAGAACATGAATTTAAAAGAGAAAGGTAGGGTTTTCCAAGAAGAAAATGTAAGAAACTTACACTAGACTCAAGAAAACAAGCACCAAGGAGTGTTCTTCCAAGAGAACTCAAAATAACATCTCCATGGCATGAAGAAGCTCCAAAACCGCTGCTGTATGGGAAGGTTTCCACCATGAAAATTTGGCTTTTCAAAATATAAATAGGATATTATTGAAGAGGATGATAAGGGGAACAACTTTGGTGAAGAGTGTTTTGGATTTTAATGAAGTTTAGGTGGGATCTTAGAGAGAAGGTGGAGAAAGTTTGAAAACCTCCAAGGTAGAGAGAGAGTGAAGGGGGCTGCTGATGGGAAGGGAAGGGGAAAAGTCTTCTTATATATCTAGGGTTTTCGCCATGTCATTAAGTGACTTTCTATCTTTTAATGACACCCGGTGTAATTTTTCTCTGAACGGTTATCAAATTTCTACCCTGAAACACCCAAGACTCTAACTTTAACATTTTTGGTCTAATTATGACTTGTTAGGCATATATTGGCCTTTATTTCCATTCTCATCTTTTTCCCGTTCCAGGATTCTACCGGCTGCTGCTACAGCAGTACAAAATACCCGGCAGAAGTGACTTTTCAATAATACCCCAATATGGGTATCAATCTTCATCAAATCATATCCTAACCTCATTCATGATATTTATATCAATAATTAGCTCTCTAACTATAATTTTCTAACTCGGAGCTATTCTACTAATTGTTACTGCATCAGCAGCCAAAATTAACAGATGAAAATTCATCTGTGTAAAATACCCTCAATATGGGTATCAAAATTCTTAGAATTCCATCCTCATTCTATTTATGATAATAAGGTTCTCATTATAACCCTCTAAATTAAAAGTCATATAATTAGGGATATTACACCGCGGCTAGCCAATGGTCCACCACGGCTGATTCTGGTGCACCGCGGCTAGCCCATGGTGCACAACGGCTCATTCAGGTGCACCGCGGCTATGCCATGATGCACCACGGCTAGCCCATGGTGCACCACGGCTCATTCTGGTGCACCGCGGCTATCCCATGGAGCACCAGTCACCACGGCTCATTCTGGTGCACCTCGGCTAGCCTATGGTGCACAACGTCTCATTCTGGTGCACCGCGGCTAGCCCATGGT
Organism: Gastrolobium villosum; assembly: GCA_032173675.1. Lineage (NCBI taxonomy): Eukaryota > Viridiplantae > Streptophyta > Magnoliopsida > Fabales > Fabaceae > Gastrolobium > Gastrolobium villosum. The sequence continues at coordinate 38,502 of JAVKPL010012781.1, forward strand.
GCACCACGACTCATTTTGGTGCACCGCCGCTCATTCTGGTGCACCGCGGCTTGCCCATGGTGCACGACGACTCATTCGGGTGCACCACGGCTCATTCTAGTGCACCGCGGCTAGCCCATGGTGCACCACGGCTCATTCGGGTGCACCACGGCTCATTCTGGTGCTCCGCGGCTAGCCCATGGTGCACCACGTCTCATTCTGGTGCTCCGCGGCTAGCCCATGGTGCACCACGACTAATTCTGGTGCATCGCGGCTAGCCCATGGTGCACCACGGCTCATTCTGGTGCTATGCGGCTAGCCCATGGTGCACCACGGCTCATTCTGGTGCACCACGGCAAGACCATGGTGCACCACGGCTCATTCTGGTGTACCGAAGCTCATTCTGGTGCACCTCGGCTAGCCCATGGTGCACGACGGCTCAATCGGGAGCACCACGGCTAATTCTGGTGCACAGCGGCTAGCACATAGTGCACCACAGCTAATTATAGTGCACCGTGGGTAGCCAATGGTCCACCCCGGCTCATTCTGGTGCTCCGCGGCTAGCCCATGCTCCACAATGGCTCATTCTTGGGCACCGCAGCTATCCCATGGTGCACCTCGGCTCATTCTGGTGGTCCACGGCTATCCCATGTTGCCACACGGCTCATTCTGGTGCACCGCGGCTAGCCAATGGTCCACCACGGCTCATTCTGGTGCCCCGCGGCTAGCCAATGGTACACCACGGCTCATTCTAGTGGTCCGCGGCTAGCCCATGGTGCACCCCAGCTACCCATGGTGCACCACGGCTGATTCTGGTCCACCGCGGCTATCCCATGGCGCACAACGGCTCATTCTGGTGCACCGCGGCTAGCCAATGGTGCGTTGCGGCTCATTCTGGTGCACCGTGACTTGCCCATGGTGCACCACGGCTAGCCCATGGTGTACCACGGCTCATTCTGGTGCACCCGGGCTCATTCTGGTGCACCGCGGCTAGCCCATGGTGCACCACGGCTCATTCTGGTGTACTGCGGCTCATTCTGGTGCACCGCGGCTAGCCCATGGTGCTCCACAACTCATCCTGGTGCAACTCGGCTAGCCCATGGTGCACCACGGCTCATTCCGGTGCATCCCGGCTCATTCTGGTGCAACGCGGCTAGCCCATGGTGCACCACGGCAAATTCTGGTGCACCTCGGCTACCCATGGTGCACCGCGGCTGATTCTAGTGCACCGCGGCTATCCCATGGTGCACCACGGCTCATTCTGGTGCACTGCGGCTAGCCCATGGTGCACCACGGCTTATTCTGGTGCACCCCGGCACATTCTGGTGCAACGCGGCTAGCCCATGGTGCACCACGGCTCGTTCTGGTGGACCACGGCTAGCCCATGATGCACCACGGCTCATTCTGGTGCACCGCGGTTAGCCCATGGGACACGACAGCTCGTTCTGGTGCACCACGGCTCATCTGGTGCATCGCGGCTCGCCCATGTAGCACCAAGGCTCATTCTGGTGCACCGCGGCTAGCCCATGGTATTTATATCATTAAATTAGCTCTCTAACTATAATTTTCTAACTCGGAGCTATTCTACTAATTGTTACTACATCAGCAGTCAAAATTAACAGATGAAAATTCATCTATGTAAAATACCCTCAATATGGGTATCAAAATTCTTAGAATTCCATCCTCATTCTATTTATGACCATAAGGTTCTCATTATAACCCTCTAAACTAAAAGTCATATAATTAGGGATATTACACCGCGGCTAGCCAATGGTCCATCACGGCTGATTCTGATGCACCGCGGCTAGCCCATGGTGCACATCGGCTCATTCAGGTGCACCGCGGCTATCCCATGGTGCACCACAGCTCATTCTGGTGCACCGCGACTAGCACATGGTGCACCACAATTCATTTTGGTGCACCACGGCTCATTCTGGTGCATCGCGGCTCGCCCATGGAGCACCAAGGCTCATTCTGGTGCACTGCGGCTAGCCTATGGTGCACCACATCACATTCTCGTGCACCGCGGCTCATTCTGGTGCACCATGGCTCATTCTGGTGCACCACGGCTCATTCTGGTGCTTCGTGGCTAACCCATGGTGAACCACAGCTCATTCTGGTGCACCCCGACTCATTCTGGTACACCACGGCTAGCCCATGGTGCACCACGACTCATTCTGGCACACCACAGCTCATTCTGGTGCACCGCGGCTATCCCATGGTGCACCTCGGCTCATTTTGGTGGACCGCGACTATCCCTTGTTGCCACACGGCTCATTCTGGTGCACCGCGACTAGCCAATGGTCCACCACTGCTCATTCTGGTGCCCCGCGGCTAGCCAATCGTATACCACGACTCATTCTAGTGCACCGCGGCTAGCCCATGGTGCACCCCGGCTACCCATGGTGCACCACGGCTGATTCTGGTGCACCGCGGCTATCCCATGACGCACAACGGCTCATTCTGGTGCACCGCGACTAGCCAATGGTGCGTGGCGGCTCATTCTGGTGCACCGCGACTAGCCCATGGTGCACCACGGCTCATTCTGGTGCACTGCGGCTAGCCCATGATGCACCCCGGCTCTTTCTGGTGCAACGCAGCTAGCCCATGGTGCACCACAGCTCATTCTGGTGCACCACGGCTAGCCCATGATGCACCACGACTCATTCTGGTGCACCGTAGTTAGCCCATGGTACACGACAGCTCATTCTGGTGCACCACGGCTCATTCTGGTGCATCGCGGCTCGCCCATGGAGCACCAAGGCTCATTCTGGTGCACCGCCGCTAGCCCATGGTGCATTACATCTCATTCTGGTGCACCGCGGCTCATTCTGGTGCACCATGGCTCATTCTGGTGCACCACGGCTCATTCTGGTGCTCCGTGGCTAACCCATGGTGAACCACAGCTTATTCTGGTGCACCCCGACTCATTCTGGTGCACCGCGGCTAGCCCATGGTGCACCTCGGCTCATTCTGGTGCACCGCGGCTAGCCCATGGTGTACCACGGCATATCCGGGTGCACCTCGGCTAGCCCATGGTGCACCACGGCTCATTCTGGTGCACCGCGGCTAGCCAATGGTGCACTGCGGCTCATTCTGGTGCACCGCGACTAGTCCATGGTGTACTGCGGCTCATTCTGGTGCACTGCGGCTAGCCCATGGTGCACCACGGCTCTTTCTGGTGCACCGCGACTATCCCATGGTTGACCACGGCTCATTCTAGTGCACCTCGGCTACCCATGGGGCACCACGGCTGATTCTGGTTCACCGCGGCTATCCCATGGCGCACCACGGCTCATTCTGCTGCACCGCGGCTGGCCAATGGTGCACTGCGGCTCATTCTGGTGCACCACGACTAGCCCATGGTGCAAAATGGCTCATTCTGGTGCACTGCGGCTAGCCCATGGTGCACCACGGCTTATTCTGGTGCACCCCGGCTTTTTTTGTTGCAACACGGCTAGCCCGTGGTCCACCACGGCTAGCCCATGCTGCACCACGGCTCATTCTGGTGTACTGCGGCTCATTATGGTGCACCTTGGCTCGCCCATGGAGCACCAATGCTCATTCTGGTGCACCGCGGCTAGCCCATGGTGCACTACATCTCATTCTGGTGCACCACGGCTCATTCTGGTGCACCATGGCTCATTCTGGTGCACCCCGGCTCATTATGGTGCTTCGGGCTAACCCATGGCGAACCACAGCTCATTCTGGTGCACCCCGATTCAATTTGGTGCACCGCGGCTAGCCCATGGTGCCCCACGACTCATTCTGGCACGCCACAGCTCATTCTGGTGCAACGCGGCTAGCCCATGGTGTACCGCGGCTCATCATGGTGCACCGCAGCTAGCCCATGGTGCACCACGGCTCATTCTGGTGCACCGCGGTTAGCCCATGGTGCACCTAGGCTCATTCTGGTGCACCGCGAATGAGTCGTGGTGCACCTAGGCTCATTCCGAGGAAGTCCCACTACAAAATCCATCGCAATACTGTCCCACTTCCATTCGGGAATCTCCAAAGGTTGAAGGAGTCCCGAAGGTTTCTGATGTTCGTACTTCACCTTCTGACAAGTTAAGCATCGAGATACATACTCAGCAATATCACGCTTCATACCCGGCCACCAAAACGAGGTCTTCAAATCATGGTACATCTTCGTGGATCCAGGATGAATTGCATACTTACCCTTATGAGCCTCCTGCAAAACTTCTTGCTTCAACTCTTCATTCAGCACAACTAACCGACCTTGGAATCTCCAAGTATCATTCTCATCCTTTACAACATCTTGGTTGCCAACCAATTCACGGACTAACTCTTCATCTCTCTGAGCCTCCTTAATTCTACTGGTCAATTCATTCTCCACCTTTATATTTCCCAATCTTATGCCATACCCTCTCTCATCTACAGATAAATTCAAGTCTCGAAAGGCCTCAAACAATTTCAATTCTTCCATCATCAGAGTTGCAGTGTGCAGTGTCTTCCTACTCAGGGCGTCAGCTACCACGTTTGCCTTTCCTGGGTGGTATTTGAGTTCAAACTCATAGTCCTTCAGAAATTCCATCCACCGTCGTTGCCGCATATTCAGATCCTTCTGATCGAACAAGTACTTCAGACTCTTGTGATCGCTGAACACGTCAAACTGCGAACCATACAAGTGGTGTCTCCAGATTTTAAGTGCGAACACTATAGCTGCTAACTCCAAATCATGCGTAGGATAATTTTCTTCGTGAGGCTTTAGTTGTCGAGATGCATAAGCTACCGCCATACGATCCTGCATCAACACACATCCAAGTCCTTTCAGCGACGCATCACAGTATACTTCGAACTTTCGGGTAGGATCCGGAATCGTGAGTACGGGAGCACTGGTTAACCTGCTCTTCAGTTCCATGAAACATTCCTCACAAGCTTCAGTCCACTCAAAAGGCTTATCCTTCCGAGTGAGACGGGTAAGAGGTTGCACTATCTGAGAGAAATTTTGGATGAACCTTCGGTAATATCCAGCAAGACCTAAGAAACTTCTTACTTCAGTGACAGTCTTGGGTCGTTCCCAGTTCATGACAGCTTCAACCTTGCTGGGGTCCACAGCAATACCTTCTGTTGAAATGACATGGCCCAGAAACTGGACCTCTTTAAGCCAAAACTCGCACTTCGACCACTTCGCGTACAACTGCTTCTCCTTCAAGATTTGCAAGACAATCCTCAAATGTTCCGCATGCAGCTCTTCATTAGTAGAGTAAATCAGAATGTCGTCGATAAACACAATAACAAACTGATCAAGAAATGGGCGGAAGATGCGGTTCATGTAGTCCATGAATACCGCTGGAGCATTTGTGAGTCCGAATGGAATCACCTGATATTCGTAGTGCCCATAACGAGTCCTAAAAGCGGTTTTCGGAATATCCTCCGGTTTGACCCGGATTTGATGGTATCCCGATCGTAAATCTATCTTGGAAAAGACTCTGGCTCCTCTCAGCTGGTCCATCAAATCGTCGATCCTCGGTAGCGGATACTTATTCTTCACCGTAACTTTGTTCAGCTGCCGGTAATCTACACACAGACGTAGACTTCCATCCTTCTTCTTTAAGATGGCTGGAGCACCCCATGGAGAGGTACTCGGTCTGATGAATTCTTTTGCCAACAGTTCTTCTATCTGCTTCTTCAACTCGCGAAGTTCCAAAGGCGCCATGCGATACGGAGCAATGGAGATTGGTCCAACTCCAGGAACAAGTTCGATGGAAAATTCTATTTCCCTATGAGGAGGCAATCGAGGTATTTCATCCGGGAATACCTCCTCGAATTCTCTAACTACAGGTACATTCTGAATTTGAGTGTCAACCGAGGTCTCAGCCTCGATCGACAAAAGATACCCTGCTGCTCCCTTGCGGAGCTCTTTTCTAACTTGTAATAAAGAAATGAGAGAGAAAGGTTGAAAATTACCATCTTTCGCAGGAACAACGACTTTCCCCGCTCGACAATCCAACGTTATCCCGTTTTCCGTCAACCAGTCCATACTGATAATCACATCGAAATTGAATACCGGTAGGACCACCAAGTTAACTGTATACGTGTTCCCTTCATACTGCAAAGTAACACCTCTGCAGATCTCTGAGGCTGTGCACGATCCTCCACTAGGCGTGCTGATGTGTAACTCATAAGGTAACGGGGTTGGGGTGATGCCTATTCTCATGGCAGTGTGCTTTGCCATAAACGAGCCAGACGCTCCAGAATCAAAGATAACAGAAATTGGGTGACCATTTAAAGTGACATTACCTTTGATCAAGTTGGGAAACTTCTGCGCTTCATTCGCATCCAGTGTGAACACCCGTGCTTGCGTAGGCTGTGGATTAGCGTTCCGGGGGCATTCGTAAGCAAAATGTCCTTGCTGGCCACATCTGAAACATGCATTTTTGCTCTTGCGACAAACTCCAAAGTGATTCTTTCCACATGTAGCACAAACAGTCGCACACTGCCGTCCAGTTGACGATTGACCAACAGTATTGCTCCTCTTAAAATTTCCGGGCCGCGCCTGCAACTGCGGACCTCTGCCTCGACCCCTACCAGGTGCCGTCCTGAAGAACCTGCCTGCTCGGTTTCCTCCGTGGAATTGTGTTGGTTGCTTATTCAAATTCTTGGCCTCGTTGATGACTCCTTCTGCCTGTCGACTCTGATTGATGAGCTCCGGAAGTGTACGATTAGCCGTCGTCAAAATGAGTTTACGGATTTCCGGATGTAATCCGCTTTCGAATTTCTCCACCTGCCATTCCTCATCATAAATGTTCCGGTCAAAGTTGGCGTACTCGATCAGCTGCCCAAATTTTGCAATGTACTCATTGACCGACATGTTATCCTGCCTGAGTGACAGCAGTTCAGTGTGCTTCATTCTTCTCATTGCCTTAGGAAAATACTTATCCAAAAAGACTTGTCTGAATACGGCCCACGTCAGCTCAACGTCCTGAGCTCTCAGCAGAGCCCTCGCACCAGTCCACCATGTTAAAGCTTCTCCCATCAGCTGGTACGATGCGTAATCGGTCTTCTGCGCTTCCGGGCATGCCATGCGTTCGAAAATGTGCTCGATCATTTGCAACCACTTCGCTGCAGCCTCGGGGTTGTCTTCACCCTCAAAGGTAGGTGGTTGGAAGTTGCGGAAGTCTTTCAACCTCCGACGGGCAATTTCTTCTGCATTTTCATGCAGTGGGGGTGGGTTCTGGTTTTGTTGTCTATGGTCGCGCCATTCTTGGCTCATATTCTGAATGATTGTTGCCAGTCCCCCAATGGTAGTGATAAGATCCTCTTCCGCATCGCCAGACCTTGCCCGAGTTGAACCGCGACTACCTGCCATGATTCTGCACTCACAATATCATGAAATGAGTTGATCAGGCTCACCGCAAGTTATTTATGGCAGCAGTCCCAAGTAGGTACTCGAGTTCAATTCGGACAAGTTAACTATGCATCCGTGTCTTATCACAAAACGGTCTTAACAATCTAACTACCCTAGTTACTATATACTCAAACAATTAAACTATAGCACATTTAGTCAGTCAATCAGCAGATAAACACAATCAACAATCAATTCAATCAAGCACAAGCAAATCCATGGATCAACCAGGCTCTGATACCAATTAGTGTAACGCCCTCCCTTGTATGCATCCAAGAGAGTCGTTTGCTAAGCGGAATTAGAGTCTTTAACGTCACATAAGCTACTATGGAATTCTTAATCTAACTTCAAAGTCCGAAAAGCGTTTCAAAATTCTTATCACCTCTGTTTGGACGATAAAAAATATTTCAAGTGATTTAGAAAGAGCACGTTGGGGGCTTCGCGTGCATATAAAATAATAGTAAATCGGAGTTCGTTTGCTCATAAAAACATCACCCGTAAGGTGCACTGTAAAAATTTCAGCACTTAAGTCTTTCAAAAATTCCTTTCACAAACGTTTTCCAAAACAGCCACTGTTCATAAAAGTTCAAGGTAAATTAGAGATGATAAAGTCTACAGTCATCCAAGAGTACCAAAATATTAAGCATTACAGTCATCCAATCAATCAAACAGCAACAGTACAAGTCCATTCATCAGCAAGCAACAGCAAATATCACGTCTTCAAATGCTTTTTCGTCCTCCTGCCATTTAGGAAAATAGCAGCCCCAAAGGGGTGAGAATAATCCCAGTAGTGTGGCAACAAAACCAATAATATAACAGTATTAACTAGGCACAAAATCATAAACAGTCACTTCAACATATCCTTGTTCCTTTTCCTTTTTCCTTTTCATCATATTCATATATATTGCGTATATAACGCCTTTCCTTTTCATCACATTCATATATATTGCGTATATAACGCCTTTCCTTTGCGCTTTTAGCACCGTCGTGCGCGCACTTCACAGTGGATATCAAATACTCATGGCACCTGAGCTCTCTGTGGATTCCAACTGTGGGCCTATGCGGACTGATGCCAAGTGTCCCATACCCTGGTACCTTAGGGATGCCTATATGATGCTTGCTCAAACACATGGTCCTGTACATAACTATTCTAAAAAGCAAGGCCTATATGATCTTGGTACATGCATGCCATGCTATGCTTTCACACACAAAACGTACAAAAATGCGGTATGATGTAAGGTGCATGCTTATATACTTTTCATATAGCCATCACGGCACATATACTTGTCATATACGTTATGCTGCCACATAACCACTTTACCTCATAATCATATGGCCATCACGGCACATTTCCATAGCCATCACGGCACATTTTTGGCAGTTTTCTTTCATCATAAGGAACATAATACTTTTACGGAATATGGAGCATCATGTCACAACTTTATACCAGTAGTCAATAGTCACATTAGGTAATATCGCCTGACACTTACCTTGCGTGCCTTAAATAATACCAAACAGCAGCGAAGTATCTCACTTCTTAAGCGCACCTAAATCAATTACAACCAATCATTTACAGCGGCGATTTACAGCAGAAACAGTGAGCATACAGCAGCGTTTTACAGCAGAAAACAGTGAGCATACAACAGCGTTTTACAGCAAAAACAGTGAGCATACAACAGCGTTTTACAGCAGAAAACAGTGAGCATACAGCAGCGTTTTACAGCAGAAAACAGTGAGTTGTTCTTTAAAATAGTGAGCAGAAAACAGTGACGTTTTCCTTAAAAACAGTGGGCAGAAACAGTGACGTTTTCCTTAAAACAGTGAGCAGAAACAGTGACGTTTTACAGCAGGAAAACAGTAGCACCTTACAGCAGAACAGTGAACGTTTTCAAACAGAAACAGTGGCATTTTGGACATCAAACAGTGGCAGAAACAGTGACATCAACAGTGGCAGAAACAGTGGTATTTGAACGTTAAAACAGTGACATAAGTAGTGGTATTTGCATATCAAAACAGTGGCATGAATGGTAACATTTGATCATCAAAACAGTGGCATTAGTGGTGATATTTGAACATTAAAACAGTGGCATAAATGGTGATTTTTGAACATTAAAACAGTGGCATAAATGGTGATTTTTGAACATCAAAACAGTGGCATAATTAGGAGTATTTGAACACCAATACAGTGGCATAAGGAGTGGTGTTTGAACATCAATATGGTGGTCATTTTATGCAGAAACAGTGGCACATTAAGTACTAAAACAGTGAGCATTTTTGTGCAGAAACAGTGGCATGTGAGGCACTAAAACAGTGAGCATTTTATGCAGAAACAGTGGCATCAAAATGGTGATCTTGTCAAACCGAAACAGTGGCCTATATATCCTCAAAACAGTGGTATTTTTATACAAAACAGTGGCATCAAAATCAAGCATGACCATGAGACTTTCATTCCATAACTTAAGCATACAAATCATCATCCAATAGCTCCACCATTATACTTTCACCATGCTCATTCTTGAATCCAAAACAAAATATAATCAAGGAGACATCTCTTGCACACACATGGTTACACACAATGAAAGAGGTCTAAGTTCTAGGCTTACCTCTTGTAGCACACACTTCTTGGTCAAGGATCACACACCACACCTTCTAGCCTTACTACACCACAAGTTCACCCTTCCTAGGAGATGATCTATGCGCACACAATGGTGAGGAGGACAACTTTGGACAACTTCCAAGGTTGAGGAACAAGGCTGGACAGTGAGGGGAAAAGAAGAAAACTCACACTTACTTGGTGTTTAGGCCACGGCTTTGAGAGGTGAGGGAAGATGAGTTACCAAGGTTTATCTTTCTCTAAGAGTTCTTGCAATGTTCGGCTAGGAGAGTGAGGGAAGAGAGGAGAGTTGGCTGCACTTGTAAAATGAAGACAGCCCCCCTTGGTGCGCACAACTTAAAGAGAAGTGAGGAAGGTTTGAAATGATGAAGCATCATGACAAATCTGGTTTCTTGTGGAAGTGGGGCTGCAAACTTGGTTTGAACAAGCAAGGGTTTGCTTCTTGGTTACTCTATGCGCATGCAAGGAGGTGAGGTGGGAGGTTGTCATCATGTGCACATGCAAGGTGGTTCTCTAAGTCAACACTCAATGCAGATTTTGTGTCATAAAAATCTGATCTATGACCTCTCCATGTGCGCCTAAGTGAGGAAGGATGCAGCCCAAAATAATGCTAAGGAGTACATGTGTCTTCCATGCAATGAAGTTGAAGTCAAATGGTGCACATGCTAAGGGTGATGTGGCGATCATGCATGGGGAAAGTTGGAAGATTTTCTAATGCTTATCCATCCTCCTATGCGCATGAATGAGTGGGGAAAAGATTACTCTTGCCATGTGAAAGTTCCTTGGTACACAAACAACCTTGTAGGACAAGGCTTTAAGGGAGATAAGTGTAGGTACAACATTGGGCTGAACAAGGTAGATCCAAGAATCCTCTTTGGGCCATCGGCCAACACATACAAGGGTCCAACAAGACAAGTCCAAAGGTGACAAGTCCACACACACACTAGCCCACTTCCCAAGTCCAATAAACACTAAAGCCTTATAACACACAATCAAATTACTCATAGGATTTTAATTAAAGGTTTCACATGCCTACATATGCACCCTCCTATGATTTTAATTTAAATACTTACCTTAGTCTCATCCAAGGATAAGGCCATGTAATTTTGCAAGCCAACATACATACACATGCATCTATATAATATAACACTTATGTATTTTACTAATTATGTGGGATGTTACACCACGGCTCATTCTGGTGCACCGCGGCTAACCCATGGTGCACCACGGCTCATTCTAGTGTACTGCGGCTCATTCTAGTGCACCACGGCTAGCCCATGGTTCACCGTGGCTCATTCTTGTGCACTGCGGCTCATTCTAGTGCAACGCGGCTAGCCCATGGTGCACCACGGCTCATTCAGGTGCACTACGGCTATCCCATTGTGCACCACGGCTCATTCTGGTGCACCGCGGCTAGCCCATGGTGCACCACGGCTCATTCTAGTGTACTGCGGCTCATTCTAGTGCACCACGGCTAGCCCATGGTTCACCACGGCTCATTCTTGTGCACTGCGGCTCATTCTAGTGCAACGCGGCTAGCCCATGGTTCACCAGGGCTCATTCTTGTGCATTGCGGCTCATTCTAGTGCACCACGGCTAGCCCATGGTTCACCACGGCTCATTCTAGTGTACTGCGGCTCATTCTAGTGCAACGCGGCTAGCCCATGGTGCACCACGGCTCATTCTGGTGCACCACTGCTAGCCCATGGTGCACCACGGCTCATTCTGGTGTACCGCGACTAGACAATGGTGCACCACGGCTCATTCTGGTGCACCGCGGCTAGCCCATGGTGCACCACGGCTCATTCTCGTGCATCGTCGCTAGCCCATGGTGCTCCATTGCTCATCCTAGTGCAACGCGGCTAGCTCATGGTGCACCACGGCTCATTCTAGTGCACCGCGGCTAGCCCATGGTGCACCACGGCTCATTCTCGTGCATCGTAGCTAGCCCATGGGGCTCCATTGCTCATTCTAGTGCAACGCGGCTAGCCCATGGTGCACCACGGCTCATTCAGGTGTACCGCGACTAGACAATGGTGCACCACGGCTCATTCTGGTGCACCGCGGCTAGCCCATGGTGCACCACGGCTCATTCTCGTGCATCGTAGCTAGCCCATGGTGCTCCATTGCTCATCCTAGTGCAACGCGGCTAGCTCATGGTGCACCACGGCTCATTCAGGTGCACCGCGGCTAGCCCATGGTGCACCACAGCTCAGTCTGGTGCACGACGGCTCATTCTAGTGCACCGCGGCTAGCCCATGGTGCACCACGGCTCATTCTGGTGCACCGCGGCTAGCCCATGGTGCACCGCGACTAGCCAATGGTCCACCACGGCTCATTCTGGTGCACCGCGCGAGTAGCCCATGGTGCACCACGGCTCATTCTGGTATACCGCGGCTCATTCTGGTATACCGCGGCTAGACAATGGTGCACCATGGCTCATTCTGGTGCACCACGTCTCATTCTCGTGCACCGCGGCTAGCCCATGGTGCTCCACAGCTCATCCTGGTGCAACGCGGCTAGCCCATGGTGCACCTCGGCTCATTCAGGTGCACTACGGCTAGCCCAAGGTGCACCACGGCTCATTCTGGTGCACCGTGGCTAGCCCATGGTGCACCACGGCTCATTCTGGTGCACCGCGGCTAGCCCATGGTGCACCCCATGGTGCACCGCGGCTAGCTCACCACCATTCTACTGTACTGCGGCTCATTCTAGTGCACCACGGCTAGCCCATGGTTCACCATGGCTCATTCTTGTGCACTGCGGCTCATTCTGGTGCACCGCGGCTATCCCATGGTGCACCACAGCTCATTCTGGTGCACCGCCGCTAGCCAATGGTCCACCTCTGCTCATTCTGGTGCACTGCGGACAGCCCATGGTGCACCACGGCTCATTCTGGTGCGCCGCTGCTCTCCCATGGTGCACCGCGGCTAATTCTGGTGCACTACGGCTATCCCATTGTGCACCACGGCTCATTCTGGTGCACCGCGGCTAGCCCATGGTGCACCACGACTCATTCTGGTGCACCGCGGCTCTTTCTGGGGCACCGCGGCTAGCCCATGGTGCACCACGGCTTATTCGGGTGCACCGCGGCTAACCCCTGGTGCACCACAGCTCATTCTGGTGCACCGCGGCTAGCCAATGGTGCACGACGGCTCATTCTGGTGCACCGCCACTAGCCAATGGTGCGCCGCGGCTCATTCTGGTGCACTGCGGCTAGTCCATGGTGCACCATGGCTGATTCTGGTGCACTGCGGCTAGTCCATGGTGCACCATGGCTGATTCTGGTGCAGCCCGGCTCATTCTAGTGCAACGCGGCTAGCCCATGGTGCACCACGGCTCATTCTGGTGCACCACGGCTAGCCCATGGTGCACCACGGCTCATTCTGGTGCACCGCGACTAGACAATGGTGCACCACGGCTCATTCTGGTGCACCGCGGCTAGCCCATGGTGCACCACGGCTCATTCTCGTGCATCGTAGCTAGCCCATGGTGCTCCATTGCTCATCCTAGTGCAACGCGGCTAGCTCATGGTGCACCACAGCTCATTCTGGTGCACCGCGGCTAGCCCATGGTGCACCCTAGCTCAGGCACCGCGGCTACGGCTCATGGTGCACGGCGGCTCATTCTGGTGCACCGCGGCTAGCCCATGGTGCACCACGGCTCATTCTGGTGCACCGCGGCTAGCCCATGGTGCACCACGGCTCATTCTCGTGCATCGTAGCTAGCCCATGGTGCTCCATTGCTCATTCTAGTGCAACGCGGCTAGCCCATGGTGCACCACGGCTCATTCAGGTGTACCGCGACTAGACAATGGTGCACCACGGCTCATTCTGGTGCACCGCGGCTAGCCCATGGTGCACCACGGCTCATTCTCGTGCATCGTAGCTAGCCCATGGTGCTCCATTGCTCATCCTAGTGCAACGCGGCTAGCTCATGGTGCACCACGGCTCATTCAGGTGTACCGCGACTAGACAATGGTGCACCACGGCTCATTCTGGTGCACCGCGGCTAGCCCATGGTGCACCACGGCTCATTCTGGTGCACCGCGACTAGCCAATGGTCCACCACGGCTCATTCTGGTGCACCTAGAGTAGCCCATGGTGCACCACGGCTCATTCTGGTATATCGCGGCTCATTCTGGTATACCGCGGCTAGACAATGGTGCACCATGGCTCATTCTGGTGCACCACGTCTCATTCTCGTGCACCGCGGCTAGCCCATGGTGCACCTCGGCTCATTCAGGTGCACTACGGCTAGCCCAAGGTGCACCACGGCTCATTCTAGTGCACCGCGGCTAGCCCATGGTGCACCACAGCTCAGTCTGGTGCACGACGGCTCATTCTGGTGCACCGCGGCTAGCCCATGGTGCACCACGGCTGCAGCCCATGGTGCACCACGGCTCATTCTGGTGCACCGCGGCTAGCCCATGGTGCACCACGTCTCATTCTAGTGCACTGCGGCTCATTCTAGTGCACCGCGACTAGCCAATTCTTGTGCACTGCGGCTCATTCTGGTGCACCGCGGCTATCCCATGGTGCACCACAGCTCATTCTGGTGCACCGCCGCTAGCCAATGGTCCACCTCTGCTCATTCTGGTGCACCGCGGACAGCCCATGGTGCACCACGGCTCATTCTGGAGCGCCGCGGCTCTCCCATGGTGCACCGCGGCTAATTCTGGTGCACTACGGCTATCCCATTGTGCACCACGGCTCATTCTGGTGCACCGCGGCTAGCCCATGGTGCACCACGACTCATTCTGGTGCACCGCGGCTCTTTCTGGGGCACCGCGGCTAGCCCGCGGCTCTTTCTGGGGCACCGCGGCTAGCCCATGGTGCACCACGGCTTATTCGGGTGCACCGCGGCTAACCCCTGGTGCACCACGGCTCATTCTGGTGCACCGCGGCTAGCCAATGGTGCACCACGGCTCATTCTGGTGCACCGCGACTAGCCAATGGTGCACCACGGCTCATTCTGGTGCACTGCGGCTAGTCCATGGTGCACCATGGCTGATTCTGGTGCACCTAGTGGCTAGCCCATGGTTCTAGTGCACGCGGCTAGCCCATGGTGCACCACGGCTCATTCTGGTGCACCGCGGCTAGCCCATTGGGCACCACGGCTCATTCTGGTGCACCGCGGCTAGCCCATGGTGCACCACGGCTCATTCTGGTGCACCGCGGCTACGCGGCTAGCTCATGGTGCACCACGGCTCATTCTGGTGCACCGCGGCTAGCCCATGGTGCACCACGGCTCAGTCTGGTGCACGACGGCTCATTCTAGTGCACCGCGGCTAGCCCATGGTGCACCACGGCTCATTCTGGTGCACCGCGGCTAGCCCATGGTGCACCACGGCTCATTCTAGTGCAACGCGGCTAGCCCATGGTGCACCACGGCTCATTCAGGTGCACCGCGACTAGACAATGGTGCACCACGGCTCATTCTGGTGCACCGCGGCTAGCCCATGGTGCACCACGGCTCATTCTCGTGCATCGTAGCTAGCCCATGGTGCTCCATTGCTCATCCTAGTGCAACGCGGCTAGCTCATGGTGCACCACGGCTCATTCTGGTGCACCGCGGCTAGCCCATGGTGCACCACGGCTCATTCTGGTGTACAGCGGCTCATTCTGGTGCACCGCGGCTAGCCCATGGTGCACCACGGCTCATTCTGGTGCCCCGCGGCTAGCCCATGCCATGGTGCACCACGTCTCATTCTCGTGCACCGCGGCTAGCCCATGGTGCACCACGGCTTATTCGGGTGCACCGCGGCTAACCCCTGGTGCACCACGGCTCATTCTGGTGCACCGCGGCTAGCCCATGGTGCACCACGGCTCATTCTGGTGCACCGCGGCTAGCCCATGGTGCACCATGGTGCACCGCGGCTAGCCCTTGGTGAACCACGGCTCATTCTGGTGCACCGCGGCTAGCCCATGGTGCACCACGGCTCATTCTGGTGCACCACGGCTCATTCTGGTGCACCGCCGCTAGCCCATGGTGCACCACGGCTTTTTGTGGTGTACGGCGGCTCATTCTGGGATATTGCGGCTAGCCCATGGTGCACCACGGCTCATTCTGGTGCACCGCGGCTATTCTGGTGCATCGCGGCTAGTCCATGGTGCACCACGCTGGTGCACCACGGCTCATTCTGGTGCACCGGTGCTTGGTCCACCACGCCTCATTCTGGTGCACCGCGGCTAGCCCATGGTGCACCACGGCTCATTCTGGTGCACTACGGCTCATTCTGGTGCACCACGGCTCATTCTGGTGCACTACGGCTAGCCCATGGTGCACCACGGCTCATTCTAGTGCGCCGTGGCTAGCCCATGGTGCACCACGGCTCATTCTGGTGCACCGCGGCTAGCCCATGGTGCACCACGGCTCATTCTAGTGTACTGCGGCTCATTCTAGTGCACCACGGCTAGCCCATGGTTCACCATGGCTCATTCTTGTGCACTGCGGCTCATTCTGGTGCACCGCGGCTATCCCATGGTGCACCACAGCTCATTCTGGTGCACCGCCGCTAGCCAATGGTCCACCTCTGCTCATTCTGGTTCACCGCGGACAGCCCATGGTGCACCACGGCTAATTCTGGTGCACTACGGCTATCCCATTGTGCACCACGGCTCATTCTGGTGCACCGCGGCTAGCCCATGGTGCACCACGCCTCATTCTGGTGCACCGCGGCTCTTTCTGGTGCACCGCGGCTAGCCCATGGTGCACCACGGCTAATTCGGGTGCACCGCGGCTAACCCCTGGTGCACCACGGCTCATTCTGGTGCACCGCGGCTAGCCAATGGTGCACGACGGCTCATTCTGGTGCACCGCGACTAGCCAATGGTCCACCACGCCTCATTCTGGTGCACCGCTGCTAGCCCATGGTGCACCATGGCTCATTCTGGTGCACCACGGCTCATTCTGGTGCACCGCGGCTAGCCCATGGAGCACCACGGCTCATTCTGGTGCACCGCGGCGCGCCCCTGGTGCACCACGGCTCATTCTGGTGCACCGCGGCTAGCCCATGGTGCACCACGGCTCATTCTGGTGCACCGGTGCACCATGGTGCACCACGGCTTCTGGTGCACGCGGCTAGCCCATGGTGCACCAAGGCTCATTCTGGTGCACCGCGGCTGGTGCACCACGGCTCAGTCTGGTGCACCACGGCTCATTCTGGTGCACCGCGGCTAGCCCATGGTGCACCACGGCTCATTCTGGTGCACCTAGCCCATGGTGCACCACGGCTCATTCTGGTGCACCGCGGCTAGCCCATGGTGCACCACGGCTCATTCTGGTGCAACGCGGCTAGCTCATGGTGCACCACGGCTCATTCTGGTGCACCGCGGCTAGCCCATGGTGCACCGCGGCTCAGTCTGGTGCACGACGGCTCATTCTAGTGCACCACGGCTCATTCTCGTGCATCGTAGCTAGCCCATGGTGCTCCATTGCTCATCCTAGTGCAACGCGGCTAGCTCATGGTGCACCACGGCTCATTCAGGTGCACCGCGGCTAGCCCATGGTGCACCACAGCTCAGTCTGGTGCACCACGGCACGAAGGCTCATTCTGGTGCCCCGCGGCTAGCCCATGGTGCACCACGGCTCATTCTAGTGTACTGCGGCTCATTCTAGTGCACCGCGGCTAGCCCATGGTGCACCACGGCTTATTCTCGTGCATCGTAGCTAGCCCATGGGGCTCCATTGCTCATTCTGGTGCACCGCGGCTAGCCCATGGTGCACCGCGGCTAGCCCATGGTGCACCACGGCTCATTCTCGTGTACTGCGGCTAGCCCATGGTGCGGCTCATTCTGGTGCACCACGGCTCATTCTGGTGCACCGCGGCTAGCCCATGTTGCACCATGGATCACACTGGTGCACCGCGGCTAGCCCATGGTGCACCACGGCTCATTCTGGTGCACCGCGGCTAGCCCATGGTGCACCACGGCTCATTCTGGTGCACCGCGGCTAGCCCATGGTGCACCACGGCTCATTCTGGTGCACCGCGGCTAGCCCATGGTGCACCACGGCTCATTCTGGTGCACCACGGCTCGTTCTTGTGCACCGCGGTTTAGCCTCGGTGCACCACGGCTCATTCTGGTGCACGCGGCTAGCCCATGGTGCACCACGGCTCATTCTGGTGCACACGGCTAGCCCAAGGTTCACCACGGCTCAGTCATGGTGCACCGCGGCTAGCCCATGGTGCACCACGGCTCATTCTGGTGCACCGCGGCTAGCCCATGGTGCACCACGGCTCATTCTGGTGCACTGCGGCTCATTCTAGTGCACCACGGCTAGCCCTTGGTTCACCATGGCTCATTCTTGTGCACTGCGGCTCATTCTGGTGCACCGCGGCTATCCCATGGTGCACCACAGCTCATTCTGGTGCACCACCGCTAGCCAATGGTGCACCTCTGCTCATTCTGGTGCACCGCGGCAGCCCATGGTGCACCACGGCTCATTCTGGTGCACCGCGGCTAGACAATGGTGCACCACGGCTCATTCTGGTGCACTACGTCTAGTCCATGGTGCACCATGGCTGATTCTGGTGCAACCCGGCTCATTCTAGTGCACCGCGGCTAGCTCATGGTGCACCACGGCTCATTCTGGTGCACCGCGGCTAGCCCATGGTGCACCACGGCTCATTCTGGTGCACTGCGGCTAGTCCATGGTGCACCATGGCTGATTCTGGTGCAGCCCGGCTCATTCTAGTGCAACGCGGCTAGCCCATGGTGCACCACGGCTCATTCTGGTGCACCACTACTAGCCCATGGTGCACCACGGCTCATTCTGGTGTACCGCGACTAGACAATGGTGCACCACGGCTCATTCTGGTGCACCGCGGCTAGCCCATGGTGCACCACGGCTCATTCTCGTGCATCGTAGCTAGCCAATGGTGCTCCATTGCTCATCCTAGTGCAACGCGGCTAGCTCATGGTGCACCACGGCTCATTCTGGTGCACCGCGGCTAGCCCATGGTGCACCACAGCTCAGTCTGGTGCACGACGGCTCATTCTAGTGCACCGCGGCTAGCCCATGGTGCACCACGGCTCATTCTGGTGCACCGCGTCTAGCCCATGGTGCACCACGGCTTATTCTCGTGCATCGTAGCTAGCCCATGGGGCTCCATTGCTCATTCTAGTGCAACGCGGCTAGCCCATGGTGCACCACGGCTCATTCAGGTGTACCGCGACTAGACAATGGTGCACCACGGCTCATTCTGGTGCACCGCGGCTAGCCCATGGTGCACCACGGCTCATTCTCGTGCATCGTAGCTAGCCCATGGTGCTCCATTGCTCATCCTAGTGCAACGCGGCTAGCTCATGGTGCACCACGGCTCATTCAGGTGCACCGCGGCTAGCCCATGGTGCACCACAGCTCAGTCTGGTGCACGACGGCTCATTCTAGTGCACCGCGGCTAGCCCATGGTGCACCACGGCTCATTCTGGTGCACCGCGGCTAGCCAATGGTGCACCACGGCTAATGGTGCACCACGGCTCATTCTGGTGCAATGCGGCTCATTCTGGTGCACCACGGCTCATTCTGGTATACCGCGGCTCATTCTGGTATACCGCGGCTAGACAATGGTGCACCACGGCTCATTCTAGTGTACTGCGGCTCATTCTAGTGCACCACGGCTAGCCCATGGTTCACCATGGCTCATTCTTGTGCACTGCGGCTCATTCTGGTGCACCGCGGCTATCCCATGGTGCACCACAGCTCATTCTGGTGCACCGCCGCTAGCCAATGGTCCACCTCTGCTCATTCTGGTGCACCGCGGACAGCCCATGGTGCACCACGGCTCATTCTGGTGCGCCGCGGCTCTCCCATGGTGCACCGCGGCTAATTCTGGTGCACTACGGCTATCCCATTGTGCACCACGGCTCATTCTGGTGCACCGCGGCTAGCCCATGGTGCACCACGACTCATTCTGGTGCACCGCGGCTCTTTCTGGGGCACCGCGGCTAGCCCATGGTGCACCACGGCTGATTCGGGTGCACCGCGGCTAACCCCTGGTGCACCACGGCTCATTCTGGTGCACCGCGGCTAGCCAATGGTGCACGACGGCTCATTCTGGTGCACCGCGACTAGCCAATGGTGCACCACGGCTCATTCTGGTGCACTGCGGCTAGTCCATGGTGCACCACAGCTCAGTCTGGTGCACGACGGCTCATTCTAGTGCACCGCGGCTAGCCCATGGTGCACCACGGCTCATTCTGGTGCACCGCGGCTAGCCCATGGTGCACCACGGCTCATTCTGGTGCACCGCGGCTAGCCCATGGTGCACCACGGCTCATTCTCGTGCATCGTAGCTAGCCCATGGTGCACCACGGCTCATTCTGGTGCACCGCGGCTAGCCCCTGGTGCACCACGGCTCATTCTGGTGCACCGCGGCTAGCCCATGGTGCACCACGGCTCATTCTCGTGCATCGTAGCTAGCCCATGGTGCTCCATTGCTCATCCTAGTGCAACGCGGCTAGCTCATGGTGCACCACGGCTCATTCTGGTGCACCGCGGCTAGCCCATGGTGCACCACAGCTCAGTCTGGTGCACGACGGCTCATTCTGGTGCACCGCGGCTAGCCCATGGTCCACCTCGGCTCATTCTGGTGCACCGCGGACTAGCCATTGGTGCACCACGGCTCATTCTGGTGCACCGCGGCTAGCCCATGGTGCACCACGGCTCATTCTGGTGCACCGCGGCTAGCCCATGGTGCACCACGGCTCATTCTGGTGCACCGCGGCTAGCCCATGGTGCACCACGGCTCATTCTGGTGCATTGCGGCTAGCCCATGGTGTACCACGGCTCATCTGGTTCTGGTGCACCACGCTCATTCTGGTGCACCGCGGCTAGCCCATGGTGCTCCACAGCTCATCCTGGTGCAACGCGGCTAGCCCATGGTGCACCTCGGCTCATTCTGGTGCACTCCGGCTAGCCCATGGTGCACCACGGCTCATTCTGGTGCACCGTGGCTAGCCCATGGTGCACCACGGCTCATTCTGGTGCACCGCGGCTAGCCCATGGTGCACCACGGCTCATTCTAGTGTACTGCGGCTCATTCTAGTGCACTGCGGCTCATTCTAGTGCACCACGGCTAGCCCATGGTTCACCATGGCTCATTTTTGTGCACTGCGGCTCATTCTGGTGCACCGCGGCTATCCCATGGTGCACCACAGCTCATTCTGGTGCACCGCCGCTAGCCAATGGTCCACCTCTGCTCATTCTGGTGCACCGCGGACAGCCCATGGTGCACCACGGCTCATTCTGGTGCGCCGCGGCTCTCCCATGGTGCACCGCGGCTAATTCTGGTGCACTACGGCTATCCCATTGTGCACCACGGCTCATTCTGGTGCACCGCGGCTAGCCCATGGTGCACCACGACTCATTCTGGTGCACCGCGGCTCTTTCTGGGGCACCGCGGCTAGCCCATGGTGCACCACGGCTAATTCGGGTGCACCGCGGCTAACCCCTGGTGCACCACGGCTCATTCTGGTGCACCGCGGCTAGCCAATGGTGCACCACGGCTCATTCTGGTGCACCGCGGCTCATTCTGGTGCATTGCGGCTAGTCCATGGTGCACCATGGCTGATTCTGGTGCAACCCGGCTCATTCTAGTGCAACGCTGCTAGCCCTGGTGCACCACGGCTCATTCTGGTGCACCGCGGCTAGCCGATGGTGCACCACGGCTCATTCTGGTGCACCGCGGCTAGCCCATGGTGCACCACGGCTCATTCTGGTGCACCGCGGCTAGCCCATGGTGCACCACGGCTCATTCTCGTGCATCGTAGCTAGCCCATGGTGCTCCATTGCTCATCCTAGTGCAACGCGGCTAGCTCATGGTGCACTATGGCTCATTCAGGTGCACCGCGGCTAGCCCATGGTGCACCACAGCTCAGTCTGGTGCACGACGGCTCATTCTAGTGCACCGCGGCTAGCCCATGGTGCACCACGGCTCATTCTGGTGCATCGTAGCTAGCCCATGGTGCTCCATTGCTCATTCTAGTGCAACGCGGCTAGCCCATGGTGCACCACGGCTCATTCAGGTGTACCGCGACTAGACAATGGTGCACCACGGCTCATTCTGGTGCACCGCGGCTAGCCCATGGTGCACCACGGCTCATTCTCGTGCATCGTAGCTAGCCCATGGTGCTCCATTGCTCATCCTAGTGCAACGCGGCTAGCTCATGGTGCACCACGGCTCATTCTGGTGCACCGCGGCTAGCCCATGGTGCACCACAGCTCAGTCTGGTGCACGACGGCTCATTCTAGTGCACCGCGGCTAGCCCATGGTGCACCACGGCTCATTCTGGTGCACCGCGTCTAGCCCATGGTGCACCACGGCTCATTCTCGTGCATCGTAGCTAGCCCATGGGGCTCCATTGCTCATTCTGGTGCACCGCGGCTAGCCCATGGGCGGCTCACTGGTGCACCACGGCTCATTCTGGTGTACCGCGACTAGACAATGGTGCACCACGGCTCATTCTGGTGCACCACGGCTAGCCCATGGTGCACCACGGCTCATTCTCGTGCATCGTAGCTAGCCCATGGTGCTCCATTGCTCATCCTAGTGCAACGCGGCTAGCTCATGGTGCACCACGGCTCATTCAGGTGCACCGCGGCTAGCCCATGGTGCACCACAGCTCAGTCTGGTGCACGACGGCTCATTCTAGTGCACCGCGGCTAGCCCATGGTGCACCACGGCTCATTCTGGTGCACCGCGGCTAGCCCATGGTGCACCGCGACTAGCCAATGGTCCACCACGGCTCATTCTGGTGCACCGCGAGTAGCGCATGGTGCACCACGGCTCATTCTGGTACACCGCGGCTCATTCTGGTATACCGCGGCTAGACAATGGTGCACCATGGCTCATTCTGGTGCACCACGTCTCATTCTCGTGCACCGCGGCTAGCCCATGGTGCACCACGGCTCATTCTGGTGCACCGCGGCTCATTCTGGTGCAACGCGGCTAGCCCATGGTGCACCTCGGCTCATTCAGGTGCACTACGGCTAGCCCAAGGTGCACCACGGCTCATTCTGGTGCACCGTGGCTAGCCCATGGTGCACCACGGCTCATTCTGGTGCACCGCGGCTAGCCCATGGTGCACCACGGCTCATTCTAGTGTACTGCGGCTCATTCTAGTGCACCACGGCTAGCCCATGGTTCACCATGGCTCATTCTTGTGCACTGCGGCTCATTCTGGTGCACCGCGGCTATCCCATGGTGCACCACAACTCATTCTGGTGCACCGCGGCTAGCCAATGGTGCACCACGGCTCATTCTGGTGCACCCGGTTCATTCTGGTGCACCGCGGCTATACCATGGTGCACCACGGCTAATTCTGGTGCACTACGGCTATCCCATGGTGCACCACGGCTCATTCTGGTGCACCGCGGCTAGCCCATGGTGCACCACGGCTCATTCTGGTGCACCGCGGCTAGCCAATGGTGCACCACGGCTCATTCTGGTGCACCGCGGCTAGCCCATGGTGCACCACGGCTCATTCTGGTCACCGCGTCTATCCAATGGTGCACTTCGTCTCATTGTGTTGCACGTCGTCTTGCCCATGGTGCACCACGGCTCATTCTAGTGCACCGCGGCTAGCCCATGGTGCACCACGGCTCATTCTGGTGCACCACGGCTAGCCCATGGTGCACCACGGCTCATTCTGGTGTACCGCGACTAGACAATGGTGCACCACGGCTCATTCTGGTGCACCGCGGCTAGCCCATGGTGCACCACGGCTCATTCTCGTGCATCGTAGCTAGCCCATGGTGCTCCATTGCTCATCCTAGTGCAACGCGGCTAGCTCATGGTGCACCACGGCTCATTCTGGTGCACCGCGGCTAGCCCATGGTGCACCACAGCTCAGTCTGGTGCACGACGGCTCATTCTAGTGCACCGCGGCTAGCCCATGGTGCACCACGGCTCATTCTGGGTGCACCGCGGCTAGCCCATGGTGCACCACGGCTACGGCCACGGCTCATTCTGGTGCACCGCGGCTAGCCCATGGTGCACCACGGCTCATTCTGGTGCACCGCGGCTAGCCAATGGTGCACGACGGCTCATTCTGGTGCACCGCCACTAGCCAATGGTGCGCCGCGGCTCATTCTGGTGCACTGCGGCTAGTCCATGGTGCACCACAGCTCAGTCTGGTGCACGACGGCTCATTCTAGTGCACCGCAGCTAGCCCATGGTGCACCACGGCTCATTCTGGTGCACCGCGACTAGCCAATGGTCCACCACGGCTCATTCTGGTGCACCGCGAGTAGCCCATGGTGCACCACGGCTCATTCTGGTATACCGCGGCTCATTCTGGTATACCGCGGCTAGACAATGGTGCACCACGGCTCATTCTGGTTCACCACGTCTCATTCTCGTGCACCGCGGCTAGCCCATGGTGCTCCACAGCTCATCCTGGTGCAATGCGGCTAGCCCATGGTGCACCTCGGCTCATTCAGGTGCACTACGGCTAGCCCAAGGTGCACCACGGCTCATTCTAGTGCACCGTGGCTAGCCCATGGTGCACCACGGCTCATTCTGGTGCACCGCGGCTAGCCCATGGTGCACCACGGCTCATTCTAGTGTACTGCGGCTCATTCTAGTGCACCACGGCTAGCCCATGGTTCACCATGGCTCATTCCAATGGTCCACCTCTGCT